>JARQZK010001478.1:272500-477500 GCA_030704885.1 Cynegetis impunctata | reverse complement strand
TAGAGTGCCATTTAAAAAAAGTATCTTAAAATTTGCTCCGTAAAAATGGTACACCCTGTAAAAGGCAAAATAATTTTACGAACGGCACACTGACCTCCCATTTGCAGAACCGTTTAGTTCGTTTCGATATCATTAACGGTGTAGGTGAAATCAAGCTTTCCCATATCAATGACTCACCCTGTATATATATATATATATATATATATATATATATATATATATATATATATATATATATATATATATATATATATATATATATATATATATATATATATATATATATATATATATATATAAAGAGGTATATAGATAGTCATCCTACTTTTTGGTGAATTTTTCATAAGACAAAATTCCTGAGCATGTGATATAATTTCTTTGGAAGATATCAAAATATATGTTTAGTGGTTATGCTATCATTCGCAGGCACAAAAAAAAAATGGCGCAACGTGATTCGATTTCGAATGAATGATGTTTTTAGTAGGGAGCAATATCTGTCATATATTTCGGAAATAATGAAATCACTGAAAAAAGGCGCACTCTAGGTAATATGATTCAAATTCTAAATAAACGTATTCGCCCAGAAAACAAAATTGGTTGGTTTCCAGTATCACCAGAAGTTGCAAAAAACTCAAAATATTTCACTTCAGAACAACTTTCACGGAAATCTCAGACAGCAAATTTTCAGAAAACAATTCCCATTAGTTTTCCAATCACACCTACATATCGACTCAACTCGTGTAGTACTCTGCATTTATATATATATATATATATATATATATATATATATATATATATATATATATATATATAGATATATATTATATATAATATATATATATAATATATATATATATATATAGTATATACTATATATATATATATATATATATAGTAATATTATATTATATATATATATATATATATATTATATATATATATATATATATATATATATATATGTATATATATATATATATATATATATATATATATATATATATATATATATATATATGATAATATATATAACAAATTATAAAAATAAAAAAATTAATATTTTTAATATATATATTATTTATGGTATATATATATATATATATATATATTATATATATATATATTATATATATATATATATATATATATATATATATATATATATATATATATATATATATTTATGTATATATATATATATATATATATATATATATATATATATGTTCTCGCCTTTTTCTATAATTAGAATTTTAGTGAAAAGATAGACCGCATTCCGGCAACGTTGCATTTTTGCTGCCTGCCACAATGTGTAATTGTAAGAATTTCATATAGGATTTTTATGGGACACATCGGTGTGTCGTCATCGCGGTTTTGAACTTGAATACGTAAAATTGAAACTACGTATATTTGCTAGATTTCGGCTAGCTGGTCCTCGAGTAATAAAATCAGTGAAAATCACTCATCATTTCAATCCTGTTTTCCATTCCCAAAAACCCAGTTTCACCTAGTGAAAGAAAGAAAAATAGGACCACGGACAAGATCTCACCAACAAAACTGGTGAGTACATTAAACAATTGAATTTTCACAATTTCCAACTGAGCTACGAGGGAACAATATATATATATATATATACAGTGCTTTCATGATGAAAGAAACAAATTCATTAAAAAATTAGGTTTCTATTTCATGTTAAAATCCTCGGACAGGTCGATTAGTATTTTTATTTGGGCAATTTTCGCAATAAAAATTTTGTATACAGGGTGTCTCATTCAAGAGATATGGCTTTGTCATTAGTTTTTTTAAAGGTAATACCCTGTATATTATTTCACTTGACAATTCTACGATAAATTCTTATCACTTTTTGTGAACATACCATATGCCTCAACTTGATGGATTCCCAGATTATAACGGAGATAGTGGAGCACCTGGAGATTTAAAATGTGGATTAAAAGTACAAAAAAAAATTTAGGTAAACATTGTCATTAAATCTGAAGAATGAAATTTCACATGTACCATCTGAATTCATTCACTGGTGCTGTATAGTCCGCAGTTTTCACGTTTTTAACGCTCCAGGCACTACACTACTTCATTGTTTAAGAAAATGCAATTACTTGAGAGAAAACGTATTGAAGTACTTATGATGATTGGTTTTGGAGATAGGGTGCGTTCACAAGAAGAAGTCTGCAATCTATTCAATGAAAATCATCCTGATCGTCCGCCAATTACTAGATCGACAGTCAGCAAAATTGAATCAAAATTCAGGAGATACGGCCACGTTAGAGATTTACCTAAAGGAAGACCACCGAGAGTATCTGAAGAAACAGTGCTGAACGTTCTACTAGAAACCCAAGATAACCCTCATACATCCATTACTACACTTCCCAATATATTCAATTTATCAGTAGGGTCCGTGCATAAAATACTTAAGGTAAATAAGTATCATCCCTTTAAAATTAAGCTGGTACATGAATTATTAGAAGACGATTTTGACGCGCAGAGTACAGTTTTTGTGAGCAGATTCTTGAAATTCATAATCAACATCAAATTTCAACAACATAATTTTTTCTGATGAAGCCACCTTTACTTTAAATGGCCACGTCAACAGACAAAACTGTAGGTATTGGGCGACCGAGAATTCCTCATTGGATGCAAGAATGCCACAACACAGCGGCCTCAAAAAATTAATACATGGGCAGCGATTGTTCGAAATCGTATAGTTGGTCCCTATTTTTTTGAAGGAAACACTAAACGGAGAGGACTACTTGAACTTTCTCCAGTTCGAACTCATTCCGGCTTTAGCTGTTTTGTTTCCTAACCCACAAGATCCTGACATACCTAATAACGAGATATGGTTTCAACAAGATGGGGCACCTCCTCACTATTCAATCGCTGTTCGACAATTTATTGATGCAACTTTTTCCCAACAGATGGATAGGACGGAGAGGTCCGATTGAGTGGCCGCCAAGATCACCGGACATAACCCATTGGATTTTTTCTTATGGGGTTATTTGAAGTCTAAAGTTTATTTGAATAGACCAAATAATATTGATGATCTAAAAGAGAGAATCAGGCAGGAAACAAGACTTATCAGTCCAGAAGTAATTGAAAATGTGCAACGGGAAACATTGAATCGACTTCAAAAATGTCTCGAAGTAAACGGACAACAGATTGAACATATGTAAAAATTAAATTAGTAATTACATTTGTGTGTTTTCATATCGTACCTCTCATTACCCACTATCTCCGTTTCTTGCAATCCATAGAGTTGAGGCATATGGTATGTTCACAAAAAGTGATAAGACTTTATCGTAGAATTGTAAAGTGAAATAATATACAGGGTATTACCTTTAAAAAAACTAATGACAAAGCAATAGCTCTTGAATGAGACACCCTGTATACAAAATTTTTATTGCGAAAAATGCCCAAATAAAAAAACTAATCGACCTGTCCGAGGATTTTAACATGAAATAGAAACCTAATTTTTTAATGAATTTGTTCCTTTCATCATGAAAGCACTGTATATATATATATATATATATATATATATATATATATATTATATATATATATATATATATATATATATATATATATATATATATATATATATATATATATATACAATATACATATATAATATAATAATCGCTCATTTTGAAAAGCGCTTTCTAAATTTTTTGATTTGTATGTCAAAGTTTCAACAGTAACCATGCAAAACAGTAACCACGGGAAAGGTAACATAAAAAACTGGATTAGTAAACTTAATAGCAAGTGCATTTTTACAGGTGCATTTTAATTTTTAAAAATGCCTTTTGCCAAATATTTTTATTCAAAGATGAAAGTAGATATAAAGAAATAAAAAAAATAAAAAACAAAATAAAAAAACTAACATTTCACAGGTTAAAATAAAAATCTATTGAGTAAACGCGTTTTGTCATAACATTGACTTCATCTCGTAATAAACTATGGTATTACAAAACAATCTATTCATACGAAAATTGAATATAACAGCGGGGTTCCTAGAGAAACTAAATAACAATAAGCAATTCATTCAGAGCCATTCGTAGGTACATTGAACAGATTAAGGAGAGGAGAAGGGTTTACTTCAATCTGCTCGTTAACTAAATTTCCGGAATTTTTATATTTATTTATGTACAGGGATTCCCAACAGTTGATTTTGTGAAGACTATTTTCAAATTGTAATATATTATAATTGTGATTAAAGGTATGGTTTTCTTGAATAAGATGGCACGCATAATTAGAGTCAGTTTTCTGCTTAATATAGCTACGTTGGTGTTCGTGTATTCGAGTTTTGAAATTTCTTATTGTACGTCCTATATAGAATTTTTCACAATCGTTACGTCCAGTTTATAAACACCAGTACGTTCATCTCTATGAATTTTTGATTTGTTGTTTTTAATGAATTTTCCAATGCTATTATTGGTTTTATATGAAATTTTGTTTTTGAAAAAACAATTTCAAGTTTTCGGAAGGTTTGCCCAAGTACGTTAAACTGTTAAATACTCTACTTTTCTCAGATATAAGTGGGTAAATTTCTGAAATTGCCATTTTGTATTTTTTCCTCTGAATGTGGCTGTCAATCATATTAGGTGAATCACCATTATTTACTGCCATTTGTTTGATTATATGCAATTCCTTTCGAAAATTAGCTTCGGACAACGGAATTTTGAAAAGTCTATGAATCATACTATGATAAGCCTCTAATTTATGTGAAAAAGGGTGTAGTGATGTGTTATGAATTGTAATATATGTATGAGATGGTTTATGAAAAATTGAAAATTCGTGTTTGTTGCTTTTTCTGGTAATAGTTAAATCTAAGTAATTAATAGAATTATTCATTTCAGTTTCTATAAAAAATTTAATACGAGGGTGTATGGAATTAATATAAGTAATGAAATTATCCAGTTGTCTATCTGTTCCAGTGTAGCAAACAATGACGTCATCAACGTATTTATACCAATAAAGGAAGTATTTACTGCTGAAGTGGTTCATAATAGTTTGCTCTAAATTATCCATAAAATGAAACTGTAAATTTAATCAAAAATATTTTTATTTCTAATAATGTTCATCCACTTATACAGTCAGATAAATAAATAAATAAATAAGCGTATGGCATTATTGCCGGGGAGCCTACACATTATGTGCGGTATTCCGGCGCCGATTGCCTCTTTAACCCTGTTTTAGGTAGTTAGTAATGAGGCGTACTAACCCAGGGGGACCGACGGCTTAACGTGTCCTCCGAAACACGGTAGCGGTGGTATAAAAAATTTGTTTGTTTGTCGTGGGAGTCGAACCCACGTCCTCTCGATTGCTAGTCGAGAGCGATGCCACCTGAGCCATCACCGCTACTACAGTCAGATATTACTCATTTACTGGAAATTTGTTTAGAACAAAATTACTTCAGTTTCAACAACGTGTGTTATAGTGAAGAGGAAGGTTTGATTATGGGAAATCCCTTAAGCCCTTTGTTATCAGAAATCTTTATGGATAATTTAGAGAAAACTATTATGAACCACTTCAGCAGTAAATACTTTCTTTATTGGTATAGATACGTTGATGACGTCATTGTTTGCTACACTGGAACAGATGGACAACTGGATAATTTCATGACTTATATTAATTCCATACACCCTCGTATTAAATTTTCTCTAGAAAGTGAAATGAATAATTCTATTAATTACTTAGATTTAACTATTACCAGAAAAAACAACGAACACGAATTTTTCAATTTTTTCAGTAAACCATCTCATACAGATATTGACATTCATACACACACATCACTCTGGGACAACCTTTTTTCACATAAATTAGCGGCTTTATCATAGTATGATTCATAGACTTTTCAAATTCCGTTGTCCGAAGTAATTTGTCGAAAGGAGTTGCAGTATAATTGTAACAAATGGCAGGTAAATAATGGTTCCTTTTCGACCTAATATGATTGACAGCCTCATTCAGAGGAAAAAATACAAAATGGCAATTTCAGAAATCTACCCACTTATATCTGAGAAAAGAAGAGTATTTAGCAGTTTAACATACTTGGGCAAACTTCCCGAAAACCTGAAATTGTTTTTTCAAAAACAAAAATTTCAAAATTTCATATTAAACCAATAATAGCTTTGGAAAATTTATTAAAAACAACTAATCAAAAATTCATAGAGATGAACGTACTGGTGTTTATAAACTGGACTGTAACGATTGTGAAAAATTCTATATAGGACGTACAATTAGAAATTTCCAAACTCGAGTACACGAACACCAACGTAGCTATATTGAGCAGAAAACTGACTCTAATTATGCGTGCCATCTTATTCAAGAAAACCATACCTTTAATTACAATTATAATATATTACAATTTGAAAATAGTCTCCACAAAACCAACTGTTGGGCATCCCTATACATAAATAAATATAAAAATTCTGGAAATTTTGTTAACGAGTAAGACAGTTCTAATCCACAATGGCGGCCATCGAGGTGGGGGACCTTTCCGTCTACGTCAAATCGGTATTCAAGATGGATGCTATGACGTCATGGGGCCTGGGGGCCCTCTGTCATCTAATATAGACGCTCCTTCTCCTCGATCCTGACCTGGGGGGCCCTGGCTTGGGGCTCTGGACTGAGGGGCCCTGACTCTCTCGATCCTACCCGGGGGGCCCTAGCTGAAATATTAATAAATGAAAAAAGCTGTGTCGGTGTCTGGGATTCGAACCGCAGAAGAATTACTGCACCAGAGTCTAGTACTTCAGACGGGTTCATCCATCAACCCATTGTTATAATTAGGAATTAAGCGAGTGAATATAACTAACTTGGCGCGAACGTTAATCTTGAATCATAGATATCTCAGATCTGTCATACGTCATCCGATCTGTTATTCGTAACTGTCAAAATGTCATCTTGAATCATAGATATCTCGGAGCATAGAACTGTAATATTCTTCATGGAGCACCGAGCCCCCGCGGAGTCTTCATGTGGGCCCCCAGGAGTCCTTTCATGTAGGTTCAGGAAGAATTGAAATTATATGATATTATATATATTAGGAATGGGGGGGTCCTCGGGTGTCTTCATGGGGTCACAGGAGGTCCCCCCATGGAGCCATCAACCGGTCCCCCAGGAGTCCTTCATGTGTGTTCAGGTAAGATTATATGATATATATATATATATATATATATATATATATATATATATATATATATATATATATATATATATATATATATATATATAAAATTTTTTCATGATTGAAATCTCTACGAACGTGAGTCATGTTCCAAAGAGTAATCGATTGACTTATACGAAATGTTAAGGAAAAAATAAAACAGTTACTCCCTTGTCACTGACACAGGGTGAAAATATCAAAGCGTTTGAACTTATATGAAAATTTAGAAGAGAGACACTTGTTAGACAGAAAATAACAGAGGTTCTCCTACCTATATATATATATATATATATATATATATATATATATATATATATATATATATATATATATATATATTATATATATATATATATAATATATATATATACACCATTATGAATCCTGTTTACTGATCTATAATTCATGAGAGGTGTATTGTTGGTTGCATAAAATTAGGTACCTTTCCTAATTTTTGTTTGAATCAAGAAAATAAAGAACGAAATAATTTACAAACCACTTTATTCAACCATAGTAATATGTATTTGATATATATATATATATATATATATATGTATTAATATATATATATATATATATTATATTCTAATATATATATACATAATATATATTAAATATATATATATATACATATTATAGGGATAAGTAGGTTTGATATATATTATTATAGGAATCAAAACTGTATTACATTCACAGGGGTGTATAAGATAAAACAATATAATTTTACTCATCAAGACATACAAAAAAAAAATATATTATCAAATTTTCCAACATATCTTCTCTCTCTCTCTAAGCCTGTATGTTAATCAAATATCACTGTTTTTCGTCATAGGAATCAATTAATCTGTCTATAGGAAAGTTTCAGTTTTTTACCCTCTTCATTTTTGTATATCCTAAAAACTTTATGATTGTATTCCGCCTGACACCAAAAAATTTTTATTCGATATAAAGAAGGATATATCTCTCCAGGCGGCGCATAAATTAAATCATATTGACCCTTCAAATTAATTTTAAAATTTTGTACTAAAAGTATATAGTGTTTGAACCAAACTAAATAAATTTTTCGTAACAGTCTTCCGCATATAGTCTTAAATAAAATCCTCAATTCTGTATATAGTTTTTGAAAAATATAATACCACTCTTTTGGACATAGATATCATCCCTACCACGTTTTCTAAAAAATCTACTTTTATCTTTCTCATTCTCTTTTACAATGAATTTCCCATTTAATTGACTGAATTTTTCTAATAACTCTAAAGTTATGAGTTTTGGAAGACCTAATTTAAGTATGTCACAAAAAGACTGGATATTTTCGATAATTTTTTGAATGGAAAATTCTTGAAGAGAAATTAGAGGTATGCTTTGGTCTTGATGATTTCCATAGTCCCTCTCTCTCTCTAGAACAAAAAAATAATTAAAGTGAAATAGTGACCCATGGTAAAGTATCGAACGACGATGGAATTAAATAACGTTTATCGTCCGTGAGGACTTAACCCTATTTTACTTTGTTCTATGGAATACAGTGTATGGCGTAAGGATCTGATTGAAATTTTGAATTAATGACTTTTTCGTCCTTCTCGTCGCAAACAACGTTACATAAATCCTCGAAAGTTATATCTTATTTTCTAACAACATACGATCTAACACCCTTAGATTTTTTCGTTATTTTTACCACCCCCTGAACTTTGAAACTGTACATTTTGGATCGAAGGCCTGCAAAATGAGTAATTATTTTACCGTTCAACTTCAATCTTTCATTAGAACCAGGGACTTTTTTGTTTAGCAAAGGAATTTTGAATAGGGGTTGTCTGGAAGCATAGTCTGAGTAATCGAAATGAGTATGACAGTTTTCGTTTAATAATTTTGTATCGGATCACAGTTTTAGATCAATATATATGAAAGCATCAGTGTCTAGCAATTATTGGGATTTTACAACCCCCTGGGGATGCTTTCGACAACATAAAATCATAATGAAAATCGTACATAAAAGGTTTTCGAAATATCTAAAATAGTCATAGCCGATATACAGAGGTTTTATTGAAGAGTAATTCGGACTTTTTCATTTCGATTGCCATCATATCCTCTCCAAAAACAAGTCGATTATGAAATCGGGGGGAGGAAATGAGATTTCTAAGCTCCGTAAACGACTCTCATATTTATTTACTAACGACGAATTACCTCTGTGTAATCGAATGTTCTCCATCGTTTTACCAAAAACGGCATTATTAGCAAGTTTAAATTGATTTTTCTGAAACGTAGTGGTAGCTTTTGTTCTTAGATCCGTATTCAGATCTATATAGGGTTTCAGCCATGGACTCTGCTTGAATTTTCAGCACCTTGGTGAACCTTTACAAGAACCAAACCTATTTTTAATGCCTGCTTGAGATTCCTTTAGTGATCACGTAATTTCTCTTATTGAACAGGGTTACACAATGAGCTTTTTATGTACTCCTCCTTCTGTGGAGGGGTGAGGTGTTCAACAGCAAAATGGTAGATCTTTATGAAGATCGTGTAATTTCGGGGGATAATCGATGTCTACCTCTAGTATATAACCTTCGGGAGAATCGTCCGGGTATTTTTAGTTACATCGATATCCGTATTTTCACACCAATTCGAACCCTCCATATGGTTAAAAAATTGTCCCATGGGTATACCCATATAAATTATTCATATCGATGTAAAAGATATATTTTGTAGGTTTGCTTGGATCAAAAATCAATTCATACGAGGATTATTAGCTTCTGAAAATCTTATTCATGCAACACGAAATACCCCCACGTATACCTCTCTCGATAAACATAATCATATCTATGTCTTTTAGAAGTTCCAAACGACATTTCGTATATTTAAGCATACAGGACCATGTGTATGAAGGTAAAGTATTGAACCAAATTGGATCGAGATTATAGGTTTTTGTAGCCGTTTCCCTAAAATTTTTCATTACATCTGCGAGCAACATTATATCGGTTTTCATATAGAGGTCACTGTACTCGCCTAGTGTTTGAATATTAAAGGTTTTCCACACTTTTTGAGCATGACGGTAACTTTTCTCACTAATATGAGAATCGGTGAGTTTATTGTAGAATTTTTCGATGGTAGGAAGTGTTGGATCGTTAAGTTTATCGAAATCGGTTATATAGTCGTAGGGAAAGACACCTTTTTGGGTTAGAAGCTCAAATTCCTCATCAACTAGATCGGAGTACTCTTTTTTCAGATTATTGAAATTACCTAGAATCAGGGTTGAAACTAGATCGTCCAAGCTGGCTCCCATAAATCTAAATGAGTCTATAAATCTGAATCTAAGTTTAGTTTCCTTGTGATAATAGGTGAATGAAATGTATCGTTCTTTATTGAGGGCTAGGGGGTTGATTGGTCCTCGTTGAAGAAGTGACTTCACGATGTAGTGACCATCGTAATTTGAGAGGTTGTGGACGCATATTGGGACAATAAAAAGTTTTTTGAAATTCAAATTACAGTTCTGATGAGCCCACCCCCTAAATTCCCCGGAAAAATGATCGTGATCTGTAACAATTATCTCCTTATTTGTGAAGGGTTTCTCACAAATATGACAATGAGTGGTGACTTCATCAGGTACCTCCGTCATAGGTTCAATGTGCTTAATTTTTGAATAAATAAATATACCAATTTTATCAATTTCATCGGAGAACCAATCTAGACAATTTTCTCCACGAAAACTAGCGTAACGTGAGAGATTATCGTCATAGGAGCATTTTAGGTAATATCCTACACTGTAGGGTTTGTGTTCTTGATATTTAGTTGTCTTGGCACTAATTTTTTCATTACACTTTTCTAAAATAGCTTCGAAATCTGCATAAATTACAAAGGGACATTTTTGCTTAAAAGAGTGGTTTCTGAATTCTACATAGTCATATTTCGGAAAAGTAACTTTAGAATGGTTCAAATCACGACATAACGCTTCATGTTCATTCAATTTACTTTGAGCGCTAAAATAATTCAAACATCTATCACAAATGTATTTTTTACCATCTTTCTTGGAGATTTGACCTGAAACGAGTCTAGAAAGATTTTTTATCCAGCAATAATGATATCTGATTTCGTTGTCGCTATCTTCAGGATCTTCTATGACCGGGTCATATTCATTTAATATAGGATAGTATATATTTTGAACTAATAGTAAATTAACGTGACGATTAGGAAGTCGCTGTTGTTGTTGACTCAACCTGATAGGTATCACTGAATAAAAAGATTTATTTTCACGCTCGGTTAATTCCAAAGCATAAACATTAACCGAAATATCGTTCATTTTTCCAAATTTCGTAATTTGTGTAAGTTTCATAGGTAATTCTAAAACCTGCGGTTTCTCAAAACTTCCGAGTATAAAAGGATATGATGACGTACGACAATGAATTTCTAGCCGCTGGATAAAGACAACTGACTACGCTCCAGAAAAGCATGCATTATCGTTGTTCACAACGTTAACGCAAGCTTTTTTCTTACCTATTTCCTGGGGTGAATTAATGTAAGATGAACCACCTGTACCCATTTCAAATTTTATTAATAGCTACTTCCAATAAGACAACTTTCGAGAGAGCCCAACCACTACCATTTAAAGCTCTTCTTTTTCTAAATAATGTAAAATTTTTTGTTTAAGACATTTTTCTTTGAACCACATTGATAAATCTGTCGATATATCGATAATAGCATTCGGCGTACCGAAATATTTTCATTCTATAATTTTCACAGTCATTCGAAACTTTAACGAAATCACCCCAGAAAGTTGTGTTCACTTTTTAAAGTACTAAAATCCTTGAGAATTTTACTCATTTTATTCTTGAAAAGAACTAGAGAATCATCTAAGAATGGTTGGACATCTAAATGACGTAAATTAATGATAAATCCAGTCCTAACTCTATTTTTATAAATAGCATTAATATTCCTCCACCTAATTCTATCATTACGTTTTTTCGGTAAACCTCCGCCACTGTGTTGTTGTTGTTGAGGAAAATATTTAATAAAACAGCTCATACGTTTGAGCTGAACGATTTTGGAGTATATTTTACGTTTTTCACCTATAGTAAAATTAATTCGTTTCAAAGCTCTATAACAAGTACGAATATGTGAGAAAATCATTTTTTGCCATGTTTTAGAATTTGAAAGAGAATAATTTTCTTGAATTAATTTGAGAGTTTGGTCTATTTTGGTTAATTTACCAGTGAAATTCATTTCTGTATAATTCACACAGACAGAGAAAAAATATTATAGAAAATTGAATAATATTTACCTAGTTTTTAATAAGTTAAAATATTTGAGATGGATTGGTTTTTCTGGTTTCCAATGTTCCCTTGGATATGATAGAATATTCGCAATCTCCTCTATATGAGACCTGTATTCTTCAGTCACTCTCTTCGGTAAAAAGATATTGTAGTCACCCAAGTCTAGAAGTACTGACTCTCTGAACGCAGAAGTAATTATTTTTGCCTCATATATTCTGTAGGGCTCCTCGTTAATCAGATCGGATAGTTTCTTCTTTGGTTTCCTCTATAGAAAAGAAACTTTGTTCAATTTTCCTAATGAATCAGTCTCTAAAACAAATTAAAACAATATTAAATAACTTTCTGAGGTATAACTCAAAAACACTTACTTTATTATCACTAAGACAGGAAGACACACCCAAACGGTTAGATCGAAAGTTTAACGATGCTCCTTCGAATGAAAATGAAGTTGGAATGGCATTAATAAGAAAAATTTCAACAAATATCAGAGGGGAGTTTTTAGTGGAGGAGGGATTTTGCACACGGCTAACGGTTAGAAAATGTTGAATAAGCATGTAGAAATTCCTTTGTTGTTCTTAAAGGAGATCGTACACAGTCAATCTCGATCGAGATCGGTGATTCAGATTGATAATGTATGAGTTAGATTGACGGATCTGGTCTCAAAATGATGAAATCCTGATCGGGATCGAGATTGACTATGTATGGATCCCTTTAGAAATAACTTGATTCATAAAACGCTGATGCTGAAATTCTTCATTCGCATTCGAACTGAATAAATGACCTTGTATCTAATTAATTCATTTTACTTACGGAGATTTCCACCTAATAAAATTGTGATATATAATGGTTATAACGTATTCTTTTATGAATAATTTAATTCCGAACCTAAATATATATATATATATATATATATATATATATATATATATATATATATATGAGAGAAAAATTACATAGAGAAATATAAAAGATTTTATATATATATATATATATATATATATATATATATATATATATATATATATATATATTTATATATATATAGGTATATAAATACATAGTTTCTCATGTTTGATTTATTCAATATTATTCTAGTATTGAAAATCATATTTTTTCTAGTAAGTGTTAATTGAAAAATCTTTGATATTCAAAAATGATACAAACTATTTGAAAATAACTATTTTTTAAATAACTATGTATGTAATCTGATATCCAAATCTACGAAGACGGCCTCTTATATACCAAAAAATTTCAGTTCCCCGGCGGACCGGGGAATCATATAATTTCAATCTCTATATATATATATATATATATATATATATATATATATATATATATATATATCATATAATTTCAATCTCCTGAACCTACATGAAGACTCCGCTGGGCTCGGTGCCCCCCTGAAGAATCCCTCATACAAAATTTCAGTTCTCTGGATCCCTATTAATAGCAACATAAAAAAAAACCTAACGATACAGATCACTGTATAATCGTCATTCAGAACCTGGTCAACAGATGGTGGATCGTGTATGACAGGTCACTGTTCTCATCATTCACAATCTCACCAACAGAGGGGAGGGCGTTGGAATTGTATTCAAAATTTAAATGTTTAACGTATTACAGTTCTATGCTCCGAGATATCTATGATTCAAGATGACATTTGACAGTTACGAATAACAGATCGGATGACGTATGACAGATCTGAGATATCTATGATTCAAGATTAACGTCGCGCAAGTTAGTTATATCACTCGCTTAATCCTAATTATAACAATGGGTTGATGGATGACCGGTCTGAGTACTAGACTCTGGTGCAGAAATTCTGCGGTTCGAATCCCAGACACCGACACAGCTTTTTTCATTTATTAATATTTCAGCTAGGGCTAGGATCGATGAGAAGGAGTGAGAGGACCCTCATGAGAGAGAGAGATAGTCAGGGCCCCCCAGGCCAGGATCGAGGAGAAGGAGCGTCTATATTAGATGACAGAGGGCCCCCAGGCCCCATGACGTCATAGCATCCATCTTGAATACCGATTTGACGTAGACGGAAAGGTCCCCCACCTCCATGGCCGCCATTGTGAGTTAGAACTGTCTTACTGTTAACTACTCAGATTGAAGTAAACCCTTCTCCTCTCCTGAATCTGTTCAATGTACCTACTAATGGCTCTGAATGAATTGCTTATTGTTATTTAGTTTCTCTAGGAACCCCTCTGTTATAATCAATTTTCGTATAAGTAGATTGTTTTGTAATACCATAGTTTAGTACGAGATGAAGTCAATGTTATGACGAAACGCGTTTTCTCAATAGATTTTTATTTTAACCTGTGAAAAATTAGTTTTTTTATTTCTTTATAAAGTTATGAATATGAACTTTCACCAAGTAAATGCCACTTCCATTCAAAATTTAGTACACTATTCTTTTTGTAAATTCATATTACTACACTCGATGTTTTCATTAACATCTCGTGTTGTAATATGAATCTTTACAACACTAATAGTGTAAATAACTATTACCTAAGTTTAGTTCGTAATTGTTAGTAGAATTGCTATGTTTTTGACAAAATGGTGATGATTGATTAATGTAAACATTGTTTATTTTGTGCTTCAATTGTTATAATTCTCAAACTGAATGCTCTTCTTTATATTTTATTGACCACCAGTATATTAAATTCAATTTTTATGCAATAAAATATAGTATCACCTTCTAAAATTATCGTGCAGAAAGCAGAATAACATAAACAGAAAAACCAATAAAAGAAGAAAACCAGGTAAATCCCGTATATATACAGATACACCTGAAAAAACTGAAATAGAAGAGAGACATAGACAGAAAGAATTGAAAAAATAGAACAGGAAAGGAGAGCCAGAGCTAAAGCAGTGAAACGTAGTTTGAAGTAACTTAATTAAAGAAAGACGAAAAAGAAAGCTGATGAAGGATCGCAATTTAGCTTGCGTCAGAGTTCAACGTCTCCAGTTCATTTAGAAATGGACGAAGAGACTTATGATCGTAGTATCAATAATAATTTGAATGTTATACCAGAGAAAATCAAAGATAATTGTTATGATTCGGTAAAGTTTGAAAAAACGACTTCTGTTGTTTATAACGTCGGAAAAGTTCTCAGTCATCATTCGGGAACAGAGATGAAAATATCTTATCTTCGAAATAAACCGGAATTATCATGATCATCCTTATTCCCTGATATAGAAGACATACACACTCTGTATATCAGCGATGTCGCCATGATCCTCCCTGATCCTCAACCACGAACGGGCTATAAAGCTAAAATAGCTAGACTCTTTACTTTTGAAGTTAATTTAAATAATTATAAAGCGCAATAAGTTCCAAAGTTACAACGAAATGTATAATTAGCTACTTTAAGTTTAAATTGTCAAAGACTGTACAACGATGTCATACAAAATGATTGTAAACATCTCATTTAGACTTTGAGATTGTAAAGCTCAGAACTATCAATGAGTAAACTAAGGATGAAAAATTTTGGTTTTGTTATTTTCCTGAAGAAAGATTTATCATCTCACATATTATTGAGTTAGTTTTTTGATAAATAAATATTTCAATAATAATTAATACAAATTTAACGACTTTAATTGGCTCTATAATTACCCTGTATGAATCTACCTCATGGCGTACGAGGTTCACAACTTTGATTTGGCAGTACTGCTTCATTTGACAACCGATTTAGAAGGTGATAGGTGATTTTTGTTCAGTTTGGTTTGGCATTTCATTATGGATGATAGACTTACACCAGAGCAACTCTTGCAAATTGTTGAAATTTTGTATCAAAATGATGGTTCTGTTCGTAATTAATCGTGCACTTCGTCTATTTTATGGCTATCATAATCGCCCCTCAGAGCGGCTAATCCGAATAACACTATGGATCTTTTTTGCTCCACGTTTACTCTGAATGATCATTTGCATCCCGTAAGACGCCGAACAGTGCGCACCGAAGAAGGTGTAGCCGCCGTACAGGAGAGCATTGAAGAAAACCCAAATCAATCAATTCGTCATCGTTCTCAGCAAATGGGCTTGTGTCCATGCACTTTATTGAAGATTTTACAAAGTGATCTTGGTTTAAAGTGTTTGAGATTCATATTTCGCAAGAATTAAAGCCAAACGACCATCGGCCAATGGGCTAAAGCGCAAATTGATATTGATATTGATTTTTCATAACAAAATTCTGATCACCGATGAAGTACATTTTTGGTTGAATGGGTACGTAAATGTGTAAAACTGTCGCATTTGGAGCGAAGATAATTAATGCACCATCAATCCACAGAAAATTTTTGTTTGCTGCGCTTTATGGACCGGCGGAGTCATTGGTCCATATTTCTTCAAACACGATCATGGTCAGAATGTTACTGTCAACGGTGAACGGTATAGAGACATGATAAGAAATTTTGTTTTTCTACGACCGTGCGCTTTAACCCACTTTTCCGCACGCATTTTAGTTTTGAAAGTGTCACTTTCCCGCACAAGTGCGGGAATGGAATAGCGGGGATTTTTCCTGCACGCTTTCATTAAATAATAAACTGAATAATGATATGTCTCTATGCACCGAACGCCACCGACGACGTTACTATGGCAACGACATGTGAATTAACATAATATGTCATTAGTATCAAATTATTTGAATATATCAAATTTGATCTGTGTGTTGAAATCTAATCGATCTCGTATAAGCGCTTGTAGAAAAAATAATATATCAAATAAAATTATATTATATATATTATATCAAATAAAATTCTCTGTACTACAAATGACTTTAAACCGTTGCCGTTACCGTCATCGTCATCTTTATGCAAACTGCAACCGATGCCATCCTCATCGACGTCATCTACCTTCCAGTTGAAACCAAATAACTCCACAGGACCGGCAATTCTTACTAGTCTACAGAATGCAACAAATTGTGTTTTCAATATTAATATTTATAATAATTAGTAGTTTTTAGTTAAAGTTTTGTATATTATTATGTTTGTTGGAATAAAATAATTTTTGAAAAATGAGTTGGTATACTTTTTTGTATATACGGTCGTAGAAAAAATAATGTTCCTAACTCATGCGTAAAGTGTCTTTCCCGCACTTGACTGCTTGCCCGAATTTCGCTCCGCGTCGTTCGGGTCAACTGCAGTCGCGTGCGGGAAAGTATCACTTTCCGCACTTGTTAGGGAAATAACTATTTCGTACCTCAATTATCTGAACTCAATCTTGCTGTCATGTGGTTCCAAAAGGAACCACAACGGAGCTACGTGCGACACAGCGCGCGCTACAATTAATTTACTCAAAGAAAGTTTCGATGAACAAAAAATATCACGTTTTTTGTCAAAAATTGTCAAAATGGTCAAAAATTGGTCCCCCAAGATCGTATGATTTAACCCCATCAGATTATTTTCTTTGGGGTTATGTAAAGTCACTTATCCACGCCGAAACCAGAAACAATTTAACACCTGGAAATCAATATCAAATGAGTTATTGGCGAAATACGGCCGCTAATGCTGTGAAAAGTGTGTGAGGATTGGAGTTCCAGATTGCGCCTAGTATGCGCCAGCCGTGGAGGATACATGGCTGAAGTAATATTTGAACATCAATGCCATGAAATTATCTATTCAATATTGATGTCAAAAATATATTTCTTAATTGTATTTTAATTCAGAGTTATGAAACTATGAAAAAAAACCCTTTATATAAATGTATATACACTACAGATAATATTTTCATCAATCAAACTCTTTTAAGTAAACAATACAGTCACATTTTCCTTCATATATTCTCATAAAATACTACAATTCTCTTTATCTCATAAAATATGTATCAAATAGCCACATTCAATCTGCATCAATCACTCCTATATTTAAAAATTTCTTTGTTCTACTTGATAGTTATGTATTGTATGAACAAAATTTATACCGGGTGGCCAGATAAAAATGGAAAGTGCTGTATCTCCGAATCCATTCGACGTAGAGACTTGTGGTGAAAAATGTAATAACTAGAGTGGCCAAAAGAAAATCTTGGAAATTGATTTTAGGGTTTTAAGATGACCAACAAGGGGCGTTGCCGCCATCTAAAATTTTTGAAGTGATTTTTCTCTGAAATACATCTAGTAGATGTACCACGAAAATAAATTTCCAAGAGCTTTTATCAACAATCTAGTATTTTAGCAGACTGTATTATAGAGACAGAAATTGCTATTGTATGTAGTTAATTGAAAAATATTATATGTTCCTATAGAAAAAATCAGCATTTGCAAAATAATAAATGTTATTTCCTATGTTGTGAAAAATATAAGTATTTAGTTTTTCTCTATATTGATAATCGAAAACATATTATGCATTTTCAACTACAATATATAATTATATAAACTGCAGTTTATAAACTTTTTTTGCCAAAACGTCAAATAATAAAATGTGTTTAGTTATACAATCATTTTGCTTCCTAGGAAAAAATATTTCTACTTTTCTGCATTCACAGGAGAAATAACTCTTTTCTGAAATATATTTGAAGTAATTATCCATTTAACTTGATAGCAAAGCAAAAACAATAAAAGAGGGGCAAAATGATCATATACTTTATTTTTCAGTGGTTTAATTATATTTTTTATATTTTGAAAATTATTAATATTATATTATATCAATAATATCTCAATTTGTTATGTGAGCGATGAATTCAATAAAAACTTCATAAAAAAGTTATTATTCTGAAAAAACTTATGTCAGTAATCATAATAGTTTACGCTTGATAAGTTATGAAAGTTCGTGCCGTTGTCGTATGTTAACAATATTGACAAAACAAAAATATGTTTTATACGTATTCGGAATATTATGTGATTGTTGTTCATTTCAAATAATTTTTCTCCTCAAAAACATTTTGCGTCTATAAAGCAGATTTTCTATTTTGCTGCTGATTAACTTATCCTTTAAAATTAGCATTCTACTATTAATTGTGGAAAGTGTTTTTACTATCGGCCGAAAAACCAATTTCTCGGCTTTCGGAGTTTGGTTATTTTCATCACATTTCTAGTATCTACTTTGATTACAAATGAGTTGAAATATACGAAACAATTTTTAGTATTCAATATACTCACCATTCAAAATTAATATATAGTTCTTAATTAATATTATTCAACTTCCTTTCTTCTTTCAGGTTTTGCCATTGCAGAACGTAATGAAGAAACCGGAAAATTTCAGAAAACCCTTCGGAGTTCTGAACGTAGGAATGGGAATTGTAATTGTATTATATAGTTTGATGGGTTTTTTATCATATCTGAAATATGAAAACATTGAAGGAAGTGTCACTCTCAATTTGCCGGACGTCGATGTGTAAGTTCCTTAATTTCTTGCTATGCTATGTTCATACTTCATTTGAATCGAACGTAATTCAAAATATAAATCATGAATATCAACACTATTTTCATTCTTTACTATTTTTCATAAATGACTCATATATTTTGTATGCCATTATTTCGAAGAGATATAGCTTATGGCATTGCCGGATATTGAAAATTTTCAAATTTTTTTCATATAGTTCATTCAATAACTAGAAATAACTAGAGCTGAAGCCTATTCAAACTTTTGAAAAGAGAGAAAATTATTTATAACTAAATTTTTCACATAATCGATGGAGTACAATTGCACTATTCTCTTCAGTTTTTAACAATTCTATTGTATCCAGAAATATTTCTGTATCGTAGAACTACATCATGCTCAATATATTATCTATTTATTCGCTTCATTATGAATTATAAATGAATAAATAAGAAATTTCGATTCTTCTAAAATTTCTCTGATGAATATGGCCACTATTTTCGTAGAATTATTATTATTTCATTTTCACATGAATAGCTCTTTTCTTTGAGATCCAATGTTAATTAATGTATTTCAGATTATCTCAATCTGTGAAGATAATTATTTCGCTTGGAATTCTCTTGACCTATTCTCTACAATTTTATATTCCTGTTGACATCATGTGGCCTTCTGTCCTCAAATATATTGGTGATACCAAACACCCAGTATATGCTGAACTGATATTCAGGACCCTACTAGTGACTCTGACATGTAAGTTTTTGAACACAACGGTATATAAATTGGTAAATCATACACTGACATCGTAATATTTTTCAATCTTTCATTGTCATAACTGAAAATTCTACAAACGAAATATTTGATCCATATATCAGAAATGTCGAATTAGTTAATTCTTTCAACACCTATATCTAACAGCTAGAAAAAATATTTTTGAAAGATATGTTTTGCTCACAATATATATATATATATATATATATATATATATATATATATATATATATATATATATATATATATATATATATATATATATATATATATATATATATATATATATATATATATATATATATATATATATATATTTATATATATATATATATAAATACTATATATATATATTATATATATATATATATATATATATATATATATATATATATATATATATATATATAAAATATATATATATATTATATAATTATATATAATATATATATATATAGTATATATATATATATATACACATAATATATACTATATATATATATTTATAAATAGTATAATCATATATATATATATATATATAATATGTATAATATATATATATAATATAATATTATATATACTATATATATATATATTACATTATATGTATATATTATAATATATATTTTTAATATATATATATATATATATAATCATATATTATATATATATAACATTATATATATATATTAATATATATATATATATAATATATATATACTATTATAATATATATATATATATATATATATAATTATATTTATATATTGTTAGAAAATGTCTAAAGCCGACTCTGTGTTCTCTGGAATATTCGATGAACGTTGAAGTAACCGCCCTCTTAATTCGAAGACTAGAACATTCTGGAAGCTTCTCGAAGGAATGGACAAGACATATAAAACGCGACCATAGA
This sequence comes from Cynegetis impunctata, assembly GCA_030704885.1. Lineage (NCBI taxonomy): Eukaryota > Metazoa > Arthropoda > Insecta > Coleoptera > Coccinellidae > Cynegetis > Cynegetis impunctata. The sequence goes on along the minus strand of JARQZK010001478.1, from coordinate 456,073 downwards.
AGAGACGAGGGGAGAGTCTACATAGTCTACAGTTTACAGTGAATTACAGACATTACCGTGTTATTAAAGAAGAACGAAGCTTGTGTTTTTTTTTGAAGTAGTGACAGTTATTTGAAAAAGTACTTGTGTTTATTTTAATTTATTGTTTTGTAAATAAATACCGATTTGTTTATTAATTAAATTTTAGTTAGTTATTGGAAATCATCCTAGCGAACCCGAATTCGTAAACAACTGGTGTCAGAAGTGTGGGATGCCAATAACCAGAAAAATGGAATCGATGATTGAAAAACTAATGCCAAAAAAATTTGACCGAACAAGAGGAACAACGTCAACGGGAGAAATTGGAAGAGCAGAAACGTCGAGAACAGGAGAAATTGGAAGAGCAGAAAAACGTCGAGAACAGGAGAAATTGAAGAGCAGAAACGTCGAGAACAGGGAGAAATTGGAAAGAGCAGAAATGTCGAGAAACGGGAGAAATTAGAAAACAAAAACGTTCGAGAGCCAAGAAAAATTAGTGAATTACAAAGATTACAGAAAATCCTGGAAGACCTCGACAAACGTAGGAAGGAGGATAATGAGAAATTGGAGGTGAAAAAACTGAAGAAATAGTACATCGTGTAAAGGAAAGACCTGGAGGAGCAATTGCATGATTTAGAAAAAAGCGGCAATATCTACAATGGAAAGAAAATGAATCAAAAAGTAATGTCAAATCCAGTCCCCAGACAGAAAAGTTTCGAAAGCCACCTACTTTTGATGGAGATTTCTTCCTGGCCAATATTCAAACGACAGTTTGAAAGCAGCAGCCCAAGCTAATGGTTTGGACAGATGAAATGAAAGCAGTGGAACTGGTTTTGTCCCTCAGAGGTTAAAGCTGCAGAAACTGTTACAAAAAATTGTCAGTAAAAAGAGCAGCAGGAAGATTACATAAAACTCTAATAAAATCCCTAGAGTTGAGATATGGTGATGATCACAAAAGAAATGTTGTATCAGGCCACAATTAGAAGGTAGGCATCAATTGGCAAATGAATCACTACAAGAATTTCAGGCCGAAGTAGAAAAGTTGACTCGGTTAGCCTACCCAATGGCTCCAGATGATATCCTCGAGCAATTGAGTGTCAAATCTTTGTTAATGGGTTAAAAAGACACCGACCTGATTCAAACATTTGAAAATTTTGAGACCTAGAACAGGAAAATGATGCTTTAGTGAGGGCTCTTAGAATTTGAAACAGCAAAATTAACAATCTTGTAATAACCGAGCAACACACAGAGCACGAAAAGTGGAAGTAGGAGAAAAATAATAACACTTGGAGTAGTTGTATTAGAACGGTTAGACAAACTCATTTTCTTCTTTTGAAAAAGAACCGAGTATCTTTTAAGGGTGAATGTTACTCGTGTGGTAAAATATGGACACACTAGTAGAGAAATGTCGTTCCAGAATGAACAGAGGAAGAGATGATAACCGAAACAGAGGAAGATCATCCTCACCAGCACCTTAGGAGGATCAGGAAAACTACCACCAGTCAGAGTAAAGGGGCAAAACTGTCTGACTGGGGAAGTGACAGCCCCCAGGACCGTTTCATTGGAAGCATTTGCAGGTGGAAGTTTATCAGTTAATGGCTCAATCTCAGGAACAACCTGTCAAGGTAATTGTTGATACTGGCGCTGAAAGTATCATTAATTAGGCCTGCTATATTTACCAACATCTAAAATTACTCAATGAGGTACAATATAACTCTGAAGACAGCAAACTGGTCAAAGGAGCTATATTGCGTGGAGAAGCTGAGATTTTATTGGAAAATTGGGGGAAGATTGCAGATTCCACACAAAGTATTCTTGTAGCAGACATTACTGATGAAGTTTTATTTTTGGGTTATGGACATTGTGAAAAAATATGGATTAGTCTACGAGAAGAATACTGGAATTTTAAAGAATTGGAAAATTGAGGAATTCATTCCAAACTATGGCTTCCAATGAAAATCAAGTAAGTCTGAAAAACAATTCAAGCCTATAAGATTACCTGCTTGCTCAGAGCATATATCATCTATGTAAGGACCAGAACACGATCCTGGGTGGTGGTTTGGACTCATTGACCTAAATTAGACTGTACATTTTTTAACGGCTAGGACTTTATCTCTGACAAAAACGACATCCCTGTAAGAGTAGCTAATATTAGTAACGAACAGCTAAATATTGAAGAAGGAAAAACAGTGGCTACATTGGAACCAGTGTCGTGGATAGCTCGATGTGAGGAACCACCTGATATACAAGAAACTAAGAAAAAGTATGTCGATTTCACTAAATTGGAGACTTCATGGAAACATTTATCGTCAGAACAGATAAAATTGGCTCGAAAATTTATCCACGAAGAAAGTGACCTCTTTGAAGACCAAGAACTCGAAGGAACTGGTTTAGTTGCCCACCGGATCAACACAGGGAATGCCCACCCTATACGACAAGCTCCTCGAAGACTTCCATTAGCTAAACAATCAGAAGTAGCTGAATTAATCGAATCCATGAAGGAGAAGGGAGTCATAGAAGAGTCATCAAGTCCATGGTCAGCACCTGTTGTTTTAGTTAAGAAGAAGGATGGGACAACGAGATTTTGTGTCGATTATCGGAAACTTAATGATGTTACCAAGAAAGATAGCTATCCACTACCCAGAATAGATGACACGTTAACAACACTGTCGGGGTCGAAGTGGTTTTCGACATTAGATCTAAAGAGTGGATACTGGCAAGTAAAGATCCACCCTGATGATAAAGAGAAAACTGCATTCTCAACTGGAAGTGGATTGTACCTAATTCAAATGTTATGCCTTTTTGGGTTATGCAATGCACCGGCAACGTTTGAACGACTGATGGAATTGGTTCTGAAAGGATTAACTTGGAAAACCTGTTTAGTATACCTAGATGATGTGATGGTTATGAAGCATCCTTCGAAGACCACTTGAAAAATCTGAAAGAAATTTTCAGGCAGATTTAGGAATGCTCATTTGAAATTGAACTATAAAAAAGTGTTGCCTATTTCAAAATCAGGTACATTTTCTAGGACATACGATATCATCTAGCGGAATACATACATCAGAGGATAAGGTCGAAGCAGTAAGAGAATGGCCAAGACCGAAAGACAAACATGAAGTTAGAAGTTTTCTAGGACCAATGTCCTATTATCGGAGATTTGTAGATAAGTTTGCTGATATAGCTAAACCATTACATAAACTGACTGAAAATAAAGCCACCCACCTTCAACTGGACAAGAGAGTGCGAGGCAGCATTTCGACAACTTAAAGCTGCACTTTGCTCAAGCCCTATTTTGTCGTATCCACCAGACTACGGGACTATTTATTCTAGATTACGGATGCTGCAATATGGGGCATTGGGGTTCTGTTTTGTCACAAGTACAAGGAGGCGAAGGAAAGAGTCATAATCGAGTATTACAGCAAAACTTTCAACAAATCAGAAAGAAACTATTGCGTTACTCGAAGGAATTGTTGGCTCTGATAAAATCCATAGAGCATTTTCACAAGTACCTTTATGGAAGAAGAATTTTTGGTTCGGACTGACCATGCAGCACTCAAATGGTTATTGCAGATGAAGATTTCCAGAGGGCCAAATCGCAAGATGGATAGGAAAGACTGCAACAATATGACTGCAAAGTAGAACATCGACGAGGAAAAATCCATAATAATGCTGATGGCTTTATCCAGAACGACCATGCAAAGAAGAATGTCGACACTGCAAGAAAATCGAAATGAAAGAAGGAAATAAATCGATTTAAGGAGAAACTACCATCGATTTGAAAACAGGGATGGACGGACAGAAGAATTAATTGAGGCACAGGAACAAGATCCTGAAATAAAGCATCTCAGAGATTGGAAAAGACTCGACCGTAGACCCACCTGGAAAGATATTTCAACAATGAGCGCTAAAACGAAGGCACTGTTGGGCGGCAATGGGGATTCCTTAATTCTTGAAAATGGTTACTCAAAGAGGAAATGGGAAAGTCCGGATGGTAAAGAAATCAAAACCCTCTTAGTGGCTTACCAACCAGCAAAGTGCAAGAACTTCTACAGGAAATCCACGGTGGAAGCTCAGGGGCCCATTTTGGTGTGAAACAAAGACAATTGCCAAGGATAAGGGAAAGATTTTATTGGGTCTACTGCCGTGATGATGTAGAAGCTTGGTGCAAGAAAATGTCCAACATGTGCAGCCACTAAGGGACCCTCAAAGAGAACTCATGGAAAAATGGAGAAATACAACGTAGGGCTTCCATTTGAGAGAATTGCTATTTGATGTTGCCGGGCCTTTTCCAACTTCTAACGATGGAAATAAATACATACTGGTTGTCATGGATACTTCAGCAAGTGGCCTGAACCTATGCCTTCCGAACCAAGAGACTGAGGACTGTCGCCACGTGTGTACTGGTAGATCAGTTTCATATCTCGATACGGAGTTCCACTGGAATTGCAACTCAGACAGGGGAAGAAACTTCGAAAGCGAAGTTTTTAAGAAAGTGATGGAGGATATTTGAACATCCGAAAGACCAGACCACTCCATTACATCGACAGTCTGATGGGATGGTGGAAAGATTCAATCGCACCAAGGAAACAATACCTGTCGAGGTTGTGGCTGATCACCAAAAGGATTGGGACAGACATTTGCCCAGTACTGCTGATGGCTTATCGAGGATCGGGTTCATGATTCCACAGGTCATACTCCAGCAAAGATACTCTTTGGTAGGAGAATTACGTTTACCATGTGGATTTGCTGTTCGTACTCCTCCGAAGATACACCATTGGAAGTAAAGACTTATGCAGATGAATTGAGACCTGCACCTAAGCAAAGATCCATGAGCACGTCCGGGATAAGATAGATGCTAGTACTTGACAGAAATGAAGACCAGATACGATTTGAGGGCGAACTCAGCCGGATTTAAAGGAAGGAGATTTAGTATGGTTGTACATCCCCAGCGAAAGAAAAGGGTTATCACCTAAATTGAGCCAGAATTGGGAAGGAGCCTATAAAGTCACAAAGAGGATAAATGATGTTGTCTACCGAATCCAACGCACTCCTAGGACGAAGCCTAAAGTTGTACATTTAGATAGGCTAGCAAAGTATCACGGTGGAGGTGTATCAGAAGATTTTTGATCGGAGACGATCAAAACTTAAGAGGGGGGGGCAGTGTTACGAAATGTCTAAAGCCGACTCTGTGTTTCTCTGGAATATTCGATGAACGTTGAAGTAACCAGCCCTCTTAATTCGAAGACTAGAACATTCTGGAAGCTTCTCGAAGGAATGACAAACATATATAAAAGCGACCATAGAAGAGAGACGAGGGAGAGTCCTACATAGTCTACAGTTTTTACCAGTGAACTACCGTGTTATTAAAAAGAAGAACGAAGCTTGTGTTTTTTTTTTGAAGTAGTGACAGTTATTGAAAAGTGTGGTTATTTTAAAAATTATTGTTTTGTAAATAAATACCGATTTGTTTAATTAAATATTTAGTTAGTTAGTTTTGGAAATCATTCCTAGCGAACCCGGAATTCGTAACAATATATATATATATATAGGGTAGACCACCACGAACTGCATCGATCGATATCTCAGAAACTGTATGTAGGAAAAATTTGAAATATTGGAAACTTGCTAGATGTCTGGGGGCCTATATAGCTAGAATATTTTCATCTACTGGGCATTTCCGGTTGTACCGGAAATAGACCCTAAGTCGCTTATTTCAAATGGGATACCCTATATATTATTACATTTTTGAATTTTATCCAAGATTCTAACCAGATATTATGCTTATCATGTCTCATACCTAAGTCTGAGCGTTTTTGACATATTCAGGTTTTTATGTCAGAAACGACGAGCAAGCCCTAATATAATTATTAATTGTTATATAATTTATTAGAAAGCCTTTTTTACTTACATTGGTTTAGATTCCTTATTGAAGAGGACCTACTTCGATAGATTTCAAATAATATTTGGATAACTAATCATACAGAGTGTTCAAAAAATAAGATCTAAAATGAGATTGAGAAAACTGACAAAAATCAATTTTTTCTGATGAAAACCCCCCATTTTTCTTATTTTGTAGTATTCAGTATTTAAAAAGAAGGTAACTTTGTATAAGGTTATCTATACCTAAAATTTGAAGTTTTTGAAATATTGCCAATTTAATATTTTCATATGGCGATTTTGCATTCAATCGTTTATTTGACATTTCAAATCATCGTAATCGCCCCTTGGTTAAATTGTATAATTAGTGGAAAAAGCATAAAATTCCCAAACGACTGTGATACCAGACTCGTCGCTACGCTCCTCGTCTGGTAACACAGGAGTTTGGAAATATGCTTTTCCCACGAATTATACATACTATTTTTTCTTCGATCGTTGATTTACATTGAAAAACTGATTAAAAAATATTTCATTCAAGATGTAATCAAGTAAGTTTAAATAGGTTTCTCTTTGTTTATATTGAAATATAGAAGTGGTTACCATGGAAGTTACTTTGTTATAACTAAAGTAAAGTAATTTTAATGCCGGTTTTGTTTGATTCGTTGTATTTTATAATAGTGCAGTCGTGGAAGCTTTTTAGCTCAGAAATTTTTTACTATAAACCAATTTATATGAAATTTTGGAATTAGGCTTATCTTACCCTTAACTTCAAGAGTGATATTGACCCGAACTCCGTTTCAAAATTGTAGCAGGTAAAAAAATGAACAAATTGGTTTTTTATAGAGTATGCTCAGTGCAATATTAAGCGAGATATTGAAGATCAAAGCCGTTTTTTCTTTTGTCTGAAATTTAATCGATGTATTCAATGCCATCTAGCAGAGAGCGAATAAATTTTATGCATGCTAATGAAAAAGGATTTTATAGTGCTTGGAATAAGCTTCAAGATGAGCACTGTTAAAAATCTTTTTCACGTAAAATGAGTGGGCTGCAATGAAAAAAAGAGGAACATCTAATGGTTTTTTTTTTCAAATCAATGGGTTTCATAATTGCCATTTCCACCAAAACTTAAATTAATCGTATTCCGTCTAGAATTCACTTTATTAAGAAGAGTTTGATGGATTCTAGCAGTTTGGCTGCTTGGGAAAACATATTTTTCGAAAAAATCACGATTTAAAAAAAAAAAAAATTTCGAATTTTCAAAAAAACCACCCTCTTCTCATAATATCTCAAAAATAGTGAAAGATACGTGAAAAAGTGTAATAAAAAAAAATGTAGGTATTTTTTCGACAAAAATTTTGGTTTTTTTTTTCCTGTCACACGAAAATTGACGGAAATATGATTGTTTAAAGAGTGCGCAGTAGCGCAATCACAATCTCTCTCGAGCCCTTTGACCCTTCACCATTTCAAAATAAAAGGTTTTTCACTACATATCGTGATGAAAAAAATTATAGTTTTTTTAATTACCTTTGAAATGGTTTTTTATAAGTTGTGATAGCTTTAAAATTGAAGGAGTTATGGTCGAAAAACTAATTTTATTTTTTTCTACTCAGTAAACTAAACATTATTAAACTGAAAATTCCGATTTTTCATTAGCCAATAACTTGAAAAGCATTGGGTTTCTGAAAAAACTTTAATGAAAATTTTTTGCTTAAAATTAGGTCTTCTATCGACATCCGAGGTTATTTTGAAAAAAAAATTTCCACCACCGAGAAGGGGTGGCAACCACCTCCAAGGTGAAAACAGAGTTCGGGTCAGTATCACATTTGAAGTTAAGGATAAGATAAGCCTAATTCCAGAGTTTCATGTAAATCGGTTCATAGTAAAAATTTCGGAGGTAAAGACCTATATTGATTTTTGTCAGTTTTCTCAATTTCATTTTAGATCTTATTTTTTGAACACTCTGTATGATTAGTTATCCAAATAAATTACAAAACCTATTAAAGTAGGTCCTTTTCAACAAGGAATCTAAACCAAAGTAAGTAAAAATGGCTCTCTTATAGAAACAATTGATAATTATATTAGGGCTTGCAATCGTCGTTTTTGACATAAATACCTAAATATGTCAAAAACGCTCAGACTCAGGTATAGGACATGAGCGACTATTCCGGAACAACCAGAAGTGCCCAATAGTTAAAAATATTTTAGCTGTATATGCCCCAAGACATCTAGCAAGTTCCCAAAATTTCAAATTTTCCTACATCGAGTTTCTGAGATATCGATATAATATATATATATATATATATATATATATATATATATATATATATATATATATATATATATATATATATATATATATATATATATATATATATATATATATATATATATATATTTATATATATATATATATATATATATATATATATATATATATATATATATATATATATATATATATATATATATATATATACATATCTTCTTCTTTCGGTTCCGTCTACACCTTAGTGAAGGTTGGCAACAATCTCGGAGAAATAGGTCCGGTTTTGAGCAGCTCAGAATAAGGAATGTGAGTCTAGTCCGGTCCAGTCTCTTATGTTTTTCAACCACAAATGTTGGCGTCTTCCTATACCTCGTCTGCCTTCTATTTTGCCTTCCATTATTATTTTCAGCAGCTTCATTCTATCACTCCGGATAACATGTCCCAAGTACGTGGTTTTTCTCTTCTTTATGTCGACAATTAAGTCTCTGTCCTTACCAATTCTTCTCAGAACTTCTTCATTACTGATGTGGTCTGTCCAGGATATTTTTAAGAGCCTCCTATACACCCACAATTCGAATACTTCCAGCCGCCTTAGTGTTTCAGCCTTTAGGGTCCAGACTTCAGATCCGTACAGCAAAACGGAATAGATGTAACAATTAACCAATCTAAGGCGCAATTTCAAGTTCAATGATCGGTTACAAAGCACTGGTCGCATTTTATTGAATACTGATCAGGTCTGTGCTATGCGCGATCTGATTTCTGTACTGGGATTCAGATCAGATGTTATCCAGGTACCTAAATACTTTAACTTGGTTACGTTTTCGATCGGTAGTCCATTTATATATATATATATATATATATATATATATATATATATATATATATATATATATATATATATATATATATATATATATATATATATAAGAAAAGTTTATCGGGAAAGGGGTCAGATCTGACCCCTTTCCCGATAAACTTTTCTTTTATAAATTCAATAAAAATTTTCCTTATATATATATATATATATATATATATATATATATATATATATATATATATATATATTATATATATTATATATATATAATATATATATATATATATATATATATATATATTATATATATTATATATATATATATTATTATATATATATATATATATATATATATATATATATATATATATATATATATATATATATATATATATATCTGGTGCTGGATTGGTTCATCTAATGATGGCCATTACTTTTGTCTTCTCCATATTAATTTTGAAGCCCAGAGTCTCTCCTACTCTGTCAATTCGATTTAATAGTTGTTGGAGTCTCTCTGAGCTATCGGCTATAATGGCGGTATCATCTGCAAAACGTAAGTTGTTAATCAGATGTCCGTTTATTCTAATGCCGTGCTTCATATCCTGTAGAGCTTCATCGAATATGTAGCCAGAATATATATTAAATAGTAAGGGCGATAGAACACATCCCTGTCGCACTCCCCTATAAATAGGTACATCATCTGTTCTGTCCCCCTCGACCCTGATGGCTGCTGATTGGTCCCAGTATAAATTTTGGAGGAACTGGACGTCGCTATTATCGAGAATCTTTTCTTTTAAGATGTTAAACAGGGTTGTGTGTTCGACTCTGTCGAACGCCTTCTTGTAGTCGATAAAACAGATGAAAGCTTCTTTTCGTTGATCTCGACATTTCTGTAACAGTACAGATAGGCTGAACAGTGCTTCCCTCGTGCCCATTCCTCCTCTAAAGCCGAATTGTGCGTCATCCAGATCTATTTCGCATTTTTTGAATATCCGCTCGTGTATGATTTTTAAAAGAAGTTTGAATGCGTGACTCATTAGGCTGATTAGCCTGAAATCTTCACATGTATGTGCATTTGCTTTTTTCATTATGGGAATGAAGTCGGACTTTAACCAGTCGCGTGGAATATTTATGCTCTTGTATATTTGATTTAGAAGCTTAGCCAAAACCTTTATATTCTGCTCGTTCAAGAGTTTGAGAGTCTCAATGTGGATTCCATCTGGCCCAGCAGCCTTTTCTGTTTTGCAGGCTTTGAGTGCTCTTTCAACCTCCGGAGTTAGAATATCTGGTGCCTCCTCTGAATCTTCCCCACTGTTAAGGTTACGTGGATCTAGAGTAGAAAATAATTGTCGAATATAATTCATCCAATGGTCTTTCAGTTCTTTTTCATCTGATATGGGTTTTTTGTCGTATCCAACTATTCTGTTTGGGATGTTCTTTCTTCCCTGGCCTACCATTCCTTTAACTTTCTTATGAATTGCAGAATGATCGTGCTTTTGTTGTAACTCTTCAATCTCATAACATTTCTGGGCCATCCAGTATTCTGTATATATATATATATATATATATATATATATATATATATATATATATATATATATATATATATATATATATATATATATATTTAAATATATATAGTATATATAGGTATATATATATATTATTATATATATATATATATATATATATATATAAATATATATATATATAAAAATATATATATATATATATATATATATATATATATATATATATATATATATATATATATATAATATATATATATATATATATATATATATATATATATATATATATATATATATATATATATATATATATATATATATATATATATATATAAATATTTATATTTATATATATATATATATATATATATATATATATATATATATTTATGTATATATAATCTTCTTCTTAAGACGCCATCTCCCTACGAAAGTTGGCGATCCAACTGGCTATGATGGTGCGTGAAACTCCGCTTCTGAAAATCTCTATAGATGTCCGTCCAAACCATCGACGCAGATGCTTCAGTCATGAGTTGTGTCGTCTGACCACAGATCGTTTGCCCTCGATCTTACCTTCGATGAGGAGTCAGAGGAACTCGTATCGTTCCCCCCTCATAACGTGCCCGATGTATTGGAGCTTTCGTTCTTTGATGTTGTCAGCAGTTCTTTTCCTTTATCCAGTCTCCTTAGCACTTCTTCGTTGGTTATCCTGTCCACCCAGGATATACGCAGTATATCGCGGCGATATAAATACATCTCGAAGGCGTCAATGCGGTTCTCCATTGATTGGCAAAAAGTCCAGCTCTCGGAGCCATAGAGTAGCACTGGAAAGATATAACAGCGCAATATGCGTATGCGGAGCTGTAGGTTTAGCTCTCTACTGGTGAGAAAGTTCTTCTTGGAGATGAATGTCCTTCTGGCCTGCTCTATCCTGGATCTGATCTCCATTATAGGGTCACTGTTCTCGTTGACGTTTATATAATTTGAATAAGTAAATATATATATATATATATATATATATATATATATATATATATATATATATATATATATATATATATATATATATATATATATAGGTGTATTGGTTCGTTGTACCCGTTACATTCTTCTATTGTGCTATGACCTTTACGGAAGCCACCTTTTTCCGGGGGTTGATAGGCACCTAACCTGGTTGCAAGACTATTTGTTACTATATTTGTCAGAAGTTTGTACGGATGGGAAAGTAAGCTAATAGGCCGATAGTTGTTGATGCTCAACGTATCTCCCTTTTTGTACAATAAAATCACCTGGGAATTCTGCCATGTTTGTGGTATTACACCTTTTATTGTACATTTATTAAGAAGAATTTTCATTGATTCTACAGTAGTATTTCCACTAAGTTTTATCATTTCCGCTGTAATTCCGTCTTCCCCTGGTGCTTTACCGTTTTTCATTTGAGACAGTACTAGTTCTACTTCTTGTATGGTGATGTCAGGCAGATCTTCGGTGCCCACATTGAGAATCATTTCTTCAGCTTCGATTTATTGCACTGGGTTGATTTCTGTGTAGAGTGCGCTGTGAAAATTTTCCACGATAGCCATTAAATCCTTTCTGTCTCCTTTGATTTTTCCGTTTGTGTCCTTTAGTTGAAAAATTTGGAGGCGACCATTATTGTTAAGTGCTTTGAGTATTTTCATGTTCTTGTTGTTTTTGATAGTCGTTTTTATCACTTTTGTTTTGTATTGCCTTAACTCTTCTCTTGTTTTCTTTTTTCATGTATTTGTTAATTTCGTTATATTCAAGAGTCCCTCTCTCCAAGTTTCTTCTCTTCGCCATGAGTTCTCTTTTTTATTTTTGAATTATTTTTCTTGATAGTGGTACATATCTTTTTGGCAGTCGTTCTTATGTCATTACTCATTTTGTTTTCTAAGTCGTCTATATTTAAGCTGTTCAGTGCTTCTTTATTGGATAATTTCCTGTTGAGTTCAGTTTGGAATTTTTGAAGGTTTTCCTGAATTGTTTCTGATGTGGGAAATGGTTGTATTTTGATTAACTTATTTCGTTCCTTTTAATGTTTATTTCTATTTAAGCTCTTACCAACCTGTGATCACTATCCTTAACAATGCGATTTAGGGCCGATACGTCGTTTACAGTGAGACAGGCTTCTCCATGTCCAACGTCTACGTCTTTTTTCTGATTTTTTGAAGAAGGAGTGCATACAGTACATCAGTTTTTTTAAGATAATTGATAAGGTTTTCTCCTCGTTTGTTGATCGAACCCTGTCCGAATTTACCTACATATTGATGTCGGTCACCTGCTAGTACTCCTAGTTTGACATTGAAATCACCAATAATAAATTTGTAGTGTGCTGTTTCTATTTCCAGCGCCCTTGAAATGTCATCGTAGAAGTTCTCTATCTCATCATCGGGTGCAGAGCTTGTAGGGGCATATACTTGAATTATTTGGACACTATCTCTTTCTGATATTTTCACTACTATATCAATGACTCTACTCGATATGGATTTCATCTTCGTAATGAGCTGTTTCATACTCTTATGAATCATTAACGCTGTTCCGCCGATGTGTGAATTTTCCTTCCTGTTGTTTCGATACAAAAGGTGGCCGGATTTCAGTGTGACGCATATTTCGTCAGGCAGCCTAGTTCCGCATATGCCCAAGATGTTATATTTAATATTGGATAGTTCTACGACTAGTTGTTCGGTTGATCTCATTGTTCGAATATTACAGGTGGCAAGGTGAAGTTTAATTTTGTTCTGTATTAAGGTTGGAGGGGATGAATTTTTGCCTCCCCCAGAATCCTTGAAGCTGACCCTGTCACGGGTGTGGGATTTGTCATGTGATGATCTACCCACCTGGGTTACCATTCCGTTTGTTTTGAAATCCACCATGGTTAACGGGGGTTTTTAAGATATAATCTTCCACGCTGGCTAGACGGGTTGAAAGATGTGGATATCAGCCGCTCCTGACATGGAGAACAGACGCTGTTTGCAGCCGTCCATTCTGGATTAGACGCTGCGTATGTTAAATAGTAAAAGGTATTCAGTCATTTTTCTCGAATATTTCCCCAGAATGTTAGAAGAAGTGGATTTGAATACAAGGACAGTGTGGTTGCAACACGATGGTGTTTTAGAGCATAAGCATGGAAAAGTGCGAGAAGTTTTAGATAAATCCTATTCTGAACTTTAGATTCGTAGGTAGGGTACAATCTACCTATCCCACTAACTCTCCGCAAGTGAAATTCATTAGAACTGAACGGGTACAATTATTGAATGTACATTTTCGTCATTGTTAGACCTACAACCTAAAATAAAGTTCAAGACGTTAAATTGTTGGAAAAAATTCTATGGAAATTGCACGCACTTTAAAATTATATAACCTAGCTTATTTTTGTTGAACATAAGTTAAGAACAATAATTTTATTGAAATTTGAAATTCGTATTGTTTAGTTTGATATTCTATTCTATGTTTTTGAATTTTGCTGTAATAAACTAAGATGCATTGTAATTTTTTTTCAATCCAAATATCTCGAAAACGGTTGCTCATATCGAGTTTATACAATATAAATTTTTGACTCAAAAATGATGAACGAATTTATGTGAATTTACTTAAAAATATAATACAGGTCCGTACCAAACAGTTGTAATTGCTCCAGATAGTAAAAAGACGTGTAGGTGATGCCCCCTATAAGTAAGAACCATAGTAAGATTACATTTGTATTCGCCATACCAAAGAACTCTAAGATACCAATTTTTACTCCAATATCTACATTATCATAGATTTTGTTTAAAAAATAACTTTCATGTTTATTTTTGGGGCCTGAATTCGTACCTGAGGTATCAAGTATTGACATTTCCTCATGAACCCTATATATATGTATATATATATATATATATATATATATATATATATATATATATATATATATATATATATATATATATATATATATATATATATATATATATATATATATATATATATATATATATATATATATATATATATATATATATATATATATATATATATATATATATATACAGTGTGGAACAGCCAAATGGAATAAATTCGAAAACAAATAAATCAGAGCGTGTTGGGAAAAACGCTTGGACACGTCGATTTTTATTTTTAGAAGCGCATTTTTCTCAAAAAAAAATAATTATATAGGGTGTGTCATGTGACAGTGGCCGATACCACCTTTTTTATTTTAAATACAACCCCCTGTATATTATTAGTTTTTTGGATTCTTCAGAAAATTCTAGACATAATTCATGTACCTATCTTCAACTGTTTCGGAAATATTAAGTATTTTCAGATGTATTACAAACGTTAGAAGACATTTCTATACCAGATTAGCATGTTGCCAAGACATTCGAGGCGAACATTTTGAACATCTCTTACATGGAAATTAATGTTTTTTTGTTTTTTTTTACATTATTTGTGAAATAAAATAATTTTCTTTTTATAATGTTAATTTTTGTAATACATCTGAATATTATTCCATTTGGCTGTTCCACACTGTATATATATATACATATATATATATATATATATATATATATATATATATATTTATATTTATATATATATTTATTTATCTATATATATATATATATATATATATATATAGTCTTCTCAGATTTTGTCCTAACGCTTTCCGATTTTCAGTTGCGCTAGCCGAGGCCATTCCATTTTTGCATCTTTTCATTTCCTTGATTGGAGCTATAAGCAGTGCAGCCCTAGTACTCATGTTTCCTCCACTATTGCACCTAGTAATATCTTATGGTTCTGGAGAACTAACTGCAATGCAGATTTCGTTAGATGTTGGCGTGTTAACTTGCGGAGTTGTTGGTGCATTCACAGGAACCTATGCTAGTCTTTACTCGATCGTTCAAGCTCTGGGAGGTGATACATCTTAGTTTACCTATCCTGAATATAAGCCTGACTTCTTCAACAAATTGGGAGACTGAACATCATTAAGAGTTATAAAGTTTTCGAGAATATAATTACAACATAGCAATATAGGTATAATTAAATAAAAAATATTTTATAGATTATTCTTGTAATATAGCAATGAAATAAGCAAATTGCATTATATGTAGGAAACGGTATTAAATATGAATTATAATAAAATAATCTATAACAATCCAATTTGCAATACCAAATCAGAAGAAATAATATTTTCAGGCTTGATGCTAAAACTAAACTATTCAAATTTGTCAAATGTGTATATTAAATGTATTATTATTGTATATTTTCGTATTGAAGGTAGATTACTTGAAACTATTGTGATCCTTGATTATTCAATGTAAGACACCAATATGTGAACAAAATATTCGGATGAGAAAATATCATAAAAATTAAGGCCATGATTATTCATCTAAGTATTATCTCATCAAATCTGAATTGAATGAACTCGACTTGTAATGATGATTTATAATTTAGGGACTGCTAATTTTTTAGTCATTATTTGACATTGTTATGATTTGTAAAGTGTTTTATGAATTTGAGTTAGTACATAAAAGTTAAGTTTAAGGAATACTGTTGAAACTCTTTTTATGATACCTTTTAAAAAAAAGGATCACTTTGTGATAGCCTTTGTCATCAGACCTTTTATAATCATTCATCGTACTATTCGAAAATACTTTTATTTTTCACTTGTACATAATATGTTTATTTCACCTTGGATACGGTTGCTATAAACACACTCATTATGCCCTTGGCCATTATGCCCGCATTATGCGGGCATAATGGATTCAAAACGCCCGCTTATTGTACTAGGAGAAATGAAGCAAATTCTATTGATTAAATACTTCATAATCCTTGTCGTATACGACTCTGGATTTCTCCGGCAATGAATTATTCGCAGATTTGGCTGCATTTTCTATGATATTCTTGGGTAAATTCATTTTCGTTTCCATTATTTCTATAAGACTACACAAAGAAAGCAGCATGACATTCACTGAATATGATGACAAAAATATTCACAAACGTCAAAATATCAACAAATGACATGCCTACTATGAGAAGGAAAATGGATAGGAGCAATGAAACGATTTTAAAATCGCTTTTTCATCATAATATAATAATTTTTTCGTGAAAAATAAAATCTTGTATGCACCGCGTGCGTTACTAGATCCTTATGCCCATCGGGCAACATTCATCCCTCGGGCCAGAGGCCATTCATCCCTCAGGGCATAATGATCTATATAACGCACTTGGTACATAAATAACTATTGAGGCGAATTACATGCTTCTTGTTAAGCATTCTGATAGTCATCTGCAAATTGAAATTGAGATAGATAATTATTAAGATTCTAAGGCTACAGTTCCACCGGAGGAACATTGGGGAACATTTTGCTGCTGAATGTTTCTCCTTGTTGCCGAAAGTAGAAACTTATGGAGTAGTATAGCTTTGGGATTTCTGCTCACTTCAAATGTCAATTTTGCGTAATTCATAAACTGACCAACAGAGAGCGTTTCAAGATGGCTATTCATGGTATTATCGTCACTAAGAACCTGACCCTCAGATGACGTTACAGATCACTGTATTATCGTAATTCAGAATCAGGTCAACAGAGGGCGTCTCAAGATGACAGATCACTTTATCCTAATCATTCAGAATCGCTCCAACAGAGGGTGTCGGAATCGCATTCTAATTTTGAATGTTTAACATATGACAGTTCTATGCTCTTAGATATTTATGATTCAAGATGACATTTGACAGTTGCGAATGACAGATCAGATGTTTGACGTATGACAGATCTATTCTCTAAGATATCTATGATTCAAGATGACATTTAACAGTTACGAATGACAGATAGGATGTATGACGTATGACAGAACTATGTTTTAAGGTATATATGATTCAAAATGACATTTGACAGTTTTAAATGACAGATGTATGACGTACGACAGATCTATGTTTTAAATCTAAGATGGTGGATGCGCGAGGCTATGAGAAAAAGCATGGGGCCTAGAGGACTGAAATTGTGAATAGTGGCCTCCAGGAGACTTCGGACAGGCCCAGACGACTGAAATTGTGGGATATATAGGAATATATGGAGTTTTCATGGAGGCCCTTGAGACTCTTATACGAATCTTAATGTTATTCAACCTACGTTGTCGTTAGCTGACTTACAGATCACGTTATTCTCCTTATTTAGCCTCTCAATAGGCAATCGTATTCAATATTTGACGTATGACAGATCTATGCTTTAAATCAAAGATGGCGGATCTAGGGTTCTTTCTCTTTCAAATTCAAGATCACAGATGATGTATGACAGATCTATGCATTGATATATCTATGACTCAAGATGACGGTCACGTTACAAGTTGATAAAAAAAAATCAAAAATTGAGCGCGGGTATTGAACCTTATACTGTATGTTCACTGCTCTACCAAGCTTAAAAAAAATTCAAGTTTAAAAATCGAGCGCGGACATTTAACCTCTATATTAGGAGTCCAACAGTATCAAGTTGAAAAAAAAATTCATACTGAAGAAATCCGCATGTAGAATTGATCCCAGTATATCTACATTAGGAGTCCAACACTATGTTCATGGCTCTACCAAGCTTTGAAAAAAACAATTCAAATTGAAACAATTCGATCGCTATTATATTATTTACATTAAAAGAGTCTCGCAAAATTGATATTGTTTTTGCTTCGTTAATTTTTGGATATCCTGAATAGTTAGCATGTTAAAATACGTATGGGGGGGCAAGAGGACTAAAATTATTTGCTATAATGAAATGAGAGCTCCTTCGGAGAGTCGGGGGTTTTGCTGCATTACCTTTGTGCAATTAACGAATTCTTATCCTCAACTTGTAGTTTTCTGATTTTATGTTTGGCCCTTTAACCACAGAAAATCAATTCTCTATATTATATATATATATATATATATATATATATATATATATATATATATATATATATATATATATATATATATATATATATATATATATATATATATATATATATATATATATATATATATAATCTGTTGATATATGTTAGACATACCAGGCGTGTAGAATCTAAAAAAACTCGATTTTATTAAAAAGTTGACGTGTCGTCACGACATTCGTGGCTTCATCAAAACTTTTGATAAAGCCACGAATGTCGTGGCGAAACGTCAACTTTTAAATAAAATCCAGTTTTTTGAGATTCAACAAGCCTGTTATTGCTAATAATTATCAAAAGATTAGAAATAGTTCACAGGCAACAACAATTCGAATGAATATATATATATATATATATATATATATATATATATATATATATATATATATATATAATATATATATATATATATATATATATATATATATATATATATATATATATATATATATATATATATATATATATATATATATATATATATATATATATATATATATATATATATATATATATATATATATATATATATATAATATATATATATATATAATATATATATATATATATATATATATATATATATATATACTGAGTGACAAAGAAAGGTTAACACCTAGATGTATTGAATCATATTTATTAGTATTTTGCTCACATGTTTAACTAATAATAATAAATAAATGATTAGAGTTTCAGGCACTTTGGTTATCGTCGAACCGAGTTACAGTTAATAATGTGGCACAGACCCTCGATGTCTTACACACTCATTTGTACGTCAGGGCATTGTTCTGATGAGGTGGTCAATGTCCTCCTGAGGTATCTCATTCCAACCTACCACCAACTCATGCCTAAGAGTCTGAGGGGGATGGGGTAAGTTGAGCAACCTTGGGCCGAGCATGTCCCACACATGTTCAATTGGACAATGATCGGACGATTTTGGAGGCCATGGTAAACGATTGATATGGTGTTGATCCATGAAGGCTAAAGTTACTCTAGCAACATGCGGCCTGGCGTTGTCTTGTTGGCAAATGGCATTTTCAACTCTCTGAACATATGGAAGAACATGTGTTTCCACTACTTCCTGAATGTAACGAAGGGCGGTCATGTTGCCTTGGATAAAAACTAGAGGTGACCTGCTACCAATGGATATGGCACCCCATACCATAACACTCACGGTTTGGTTCATATGCCTTCCAACATCAAATTGTGGATTTCTTCTTTCACCACGTCTCATTCTCACCCTTGCTCGGCCATCATGCATACCCAAACAAAAGCGCGATTCATCGCTAAAGACCACGTTATTCCATTCTTGATCCCAAATTAATTTCTCTTGGCACCATTGCAGGCGGTTTCGTCTATGCTCAGGAGTCAATGGTAAGACCCAATGGGGTCGGCAAGAAAAAAGCCCAAAACTTCTTAATCTCCTGTAAACTGTACGCATCCCAACCATCCTTCCATGTTCTTGAAATCATTGATCTGCAATCGCTCGAGTAGACCTAAATCGATCTCTCAGGGCTAAAAGTCTTAGTCGCCGATCTTGACGCCCTGTTGTGCCCCTACGACGTCCAGTGCCTATAGCTCTATGCTGCCGGCCTTCTTGAGTCCATGCCTGATAACATCTCACTATGGTACGCAATGAACGATTTGTTCTTCTCTGAATTTCTCTAAATGAAAATCCGGCTTCGCGTAAGCCTACAATTCGACCCATTTCAAAGTCATTTAACTGGGATACACGAGCTAGTCTTCGCGCACGGGGCATCTTGGTCGGTAAAGTAAAGCACTCTGCTACCAATTTTCTAACGATAGATTCACAAAATGTGAATAAAAATCGTAAAATATGCAAATTCCAAAAAAAAAGAAGTTATAAAAAACGGGTCTGATACGCCGCAGATTAGGCTGAAAATTCAATCATTTTTTGTTCGACTTAAAGCAAGTTCACCTGCAAATAATTATTAAATAAAGTACAGTATACTGGGTGTTCACCTTTCTTTGTCACTCAGTATATATACATATATATATATATATATATATATATATATATATATATATATATATATATATATATATATATATATATATATATATATATATATATATATATATATATATATATATATATATATATATATATATATATATATATATATATATATATATATATATATATATATATATTTATATATATATATTTGTGTTTTCCTCGTGTAATGGATTAACCTGCCTGCAAACTATATGGAATTTAGGTTCATTGTTAGTGAATTTCTTCAGAATTATCAGATATCGATTAAAATTCTTGAATATTCACCATTCACCCGAAAGTGATAGAGAGGATATTCATGCATACTTTGAGTTGAACTATGTTTAAGTTATTAATCTCATATAAATCAATGCTAAATACATAATTCGCATATACATAAGGCTAAAACGAAATAATTTCATTCTTTCAACATAGCTATAGATATACGAATCCATTTACATATATATATATATAAAGCTCTCTCTCTCTCTCTCTCTCTGTATATAGGTGTGAATTAATAATCACTAACTTCATGATCAATGAATCTTTGACTGAAAATTTGAATATGAAATTTCAGAAAAAATAAACAATATTTTATATGTTATACAGAAAAATAACAGAGGTTCTCCTAACCTTCATTTATTATGCTCGTAACGGAGTACGTTAAGGGGTAAAATGTTCATAAATTTTTGTGTAACTGAAAAATCAATATATCCTTACTAGTATTACAGATTTCAAACGAATCTATGAAATCAACCATATATTCGAAAAGACTCACATTCTAAGAAATGTTTCGTGTATGATTTCGCTTATAATATTCATTAGGATGTTTATGCATATTTCTAATATAACCTCATATAAATCAATAGACGGTAATTCGCAATACTGCTTAATTGCAACTTACAATGACTAGTGATTTTCGCAAGCTTGCTATCAATAACCCGAAATAGTAATTCATAATTACTCGAGCTATTAGTGCGGAGGTTCAGTCTTACGCTAGTTTTCCAATTGTACACACACCAAGACTGTAGTAGCCAAAATATCATATAATCGAGTGAGTTTTTCGAATGATTCCTTTGGGAATATTCTTTCTATTTTATATTTTGTTTTAGATTTTATTCCTGCTTTTCAACAAGGATCTGGTTCAGATTTACAACACGATTTTTATAGAATATATGAAAGCAAGTAAGTTCTTTTCCTCTGATTATTAGAATCAATTTTTCTGTTATATATTTTGCTTCTAGATATGGATTTACTGAAAACACAGAATGTTGCTTCTCTTCTCTAAAAGCCGTCGAAATTGAAACTGACAGAACTGATAGTCGATAAACCCTATCAAATACATAAGGCTAAAATCGTCAAATCAACTTTCGGGGAGATCACATCCTGTTTCTTCCTAGGAAACTTACCAGAGAATATCGACCTTAGATTGAACAAATCTCATCAGGGTGATATTCGATTGTTTCCAAAGGAACTGTGGAAACCAGAAAATCACACCCTGCATCTTCCTTCAAGCTGATTGATAATTCAGGTAATTATTGCTCAATTTTTTCTCTGTGTGCATTTTTATGTCAAAAATGAATTTTATATCTGATTAACGAAAATGGATCACATACCTACTTAAATTTTTAGAGCCGAATTATTCTTTTAAAATTGTAAAACGGCTAGAAAATTAAATCAAATTCCCTCATCGTTCGATTCTTTACCATTTCCTTATTCATTTAGCAGATAAATTGTTTCGTTCTAGGAAAATATATTATAGATAAGTCAACATATGAATCATCCCATAAGAAAACCCGCAGCAGCAGCAAAACCTATTATCACTGAATATTTATCTCTTCAATAAGTTTCAATCCAAACAATTTTTATTGAAAATGTCGATTCCTTATGTATATTATTTTGTTGATTTGTATTTGAGTAGAATAAAATCATTTCGTTTGAACCTTATGTGAATGGATTTGTATATAGTTATGTTAAAAGAATGAAATCATTTCGTTTTATATACATTTTGCTTTCTATATATCTCTGATGACATAATAAAATGGTTTAAAATCATTTCATTTTTTATTTCTCATATGGTTCTGATATAATGTAAAAATTTAACTTACTCCTCATGAACTTCATCATTGTTTTATGCAACCAAAAATATATCTGTTTTGAATTCATTATGATTCACACTTATGTGAATTGATCAAATGATTCATATCGCAGTATAGTACATTTATAGGAATTACATTGAAGATATTTAATGAAAAACAAATTGTATGAGATATCATACAGAGTGTATTTGGAAATCAATTATTAGGTAAGTACTTCATATAAAATTTCATTTGTTCAGTTTAATGTTATTGAACAAGAAAATTAGGTTACCAACATTTTCTGATGTAAATTTGAAAAAAAAAATTATTTTGACCTTAATTTTTGGAACTCTTTCACCTTTTGATGAGTAAACATTAGGTTTTTTTGTTATGAAATGAAACAAACATATGTAAAATTTTATTCTTTCATTCATAGTGGAGATCTGTAAACAAAAATTAAATAAGTTAACCATTACACAAATCTTGACTGAAGTGAACATATCGATTATAATGCATGAAACATGGTGAATGACTATGAATTTTGAATTTATCTCTAGATCTAGATTGAAGAAGATCAGAGGTTCTGATTTTTTCAATATGAAAATATTCATATGAAGGAAATATCAAAGATTTTTTTTCGAGACCAAACTATTGTGGGTAGCAATGAATATACAATTCCACAGTAAAATACAATCGAAAACTCATAACTATATCGTTGAAATGGTTCAAACGAAATTAAAGTTCATCACATTGAACGGAAAAATTAACGATATGGTATATTCGAAAGACACACATTCCACGAAATGTTTCTTGAATAATTTCAATTATAATATTGAACAGGAAATATCGAAATGGCACTCTTTAACATTTGGGTTAATTGTTGATATTTTAGATTAACACAGTTTATGTGCACCAAAATCTAAGTCTCCTTTCATATCGTGAGAAATACCTATATTCTTATAATAATAATAATAATAATAATAATAATAATAATAATAATAATAATAATAATAATAATAATAATAATAATAATAATAATAATAATAATAATAAAAATAAGGAGTTTTTCAGGGAGATTCGCTAAGCCCATTATTGTTCCGCATAACACTTATACCATTAAATGTTGAGTTGAGGGCTAGCAGAATAGGGTACAACGCCGGACCACCAGGCAGAAGAGAACACCTAATATTACATCTTCTGTACATGGACGATTTAAAACTTTACGCTCCTTTCGAGGCATCTCTGCAACAATTGATGAATATCGTTGCTGAATACACTATAGCAATAGAAATGCTGTCTTTCATTTAAGCAAAGGGAGACCTGAAAAAGCAGGAGAACATATCGAATTAGAAGGCGGAAATATCATTCCTCACCATTCCTCACCTTGAAGATCTAGTCCATTATATCAAGCCTTATGGACAAGATTGTGCAATCTGTGGAAAACCATGTATGCGTGTAACAGAAATAGATCCAAGAGACTATACTGGCTATAGTATGAAAACTGTCTAATCATGGAGCATACTGAGATTTTCTGGATAATAAATTCACTGAAATACCAGTATGAATATCTTATCCAAAAGATGGATGGAAAAAATGAAAATCATTATTGTAGTATGGAATTAGAATTAACTGATAGGAATACAGTAAGTGAGGCAAAAATGATTTGTGATGCATTTCTCAGTGATCAAATTTCAGTGAGTGTTTGTTATGAAGATTTAGCACGTTTAAGTGAAGAACTGCAAAAATGGATCTTCAATAATATAGCATTATCAGAAAAAATTATGTTTAACTTATTTCCAAAATTGAAGCATGCTGTGCTGGAGCATGCATATATTGGGAAAAATATTGAAGACTTTAGTGAAGAAGATTTGAATTTTTTTCCTGTTGACTATTGTTGAGAATTGAGAGAATTGCTATGAGCTTCTCAACATTTATCACAGGCTTTCTAGACCAGTGATTGAAGCATTCAAATTGCAGACCCATTTACCCTGCCTCATACATCATAATCGACCTGATGAAAATACACATATAGATGGGCCACCTGTGAGTCAAGCAAATTGCTTTCGATGCAATCAAGTATTAACGAACCCCCACCTACTTATGTTTTCAAGGTGAGGATTCAATACTTTGCTTAGGCAAATAAGTGTATTCCTAAACCGCCATCCTGTGCAGTTTTTCAAGGATAATCTACAGTACTTAAAGACAGGATCCAAGTCATTTTGGTAGTTCCAAAGTTTGAAAGGAAATCAAGAAACATGATAAAATTTAAGGATTCTCCTCGACTAAAAGAATTGATAGAACGTACATAACTGGTTACAGCTAGAATTAAGGAAGATACTCACAGAAGTAGACTCCAGTACATATTAGATTTGGACAATATAAATGTATTCTACCTTTCGAATTACTGGTTGGAACAAGAATTAGGAAAAATAAACTTAGATTATAGAATAAAAATAAAAATTGATATGTTAAAACATGCGCTCAACAGAAATAAAGAAAGAATTATATTTTGTGTGTAATGTTTGTGATATCTCTGCAAATATTTCAAAATTAAGATTGTTGAAGAGAAAATTGTGTTATTTATTTCACATCCTAGTGTTTAGCCTATTACTAATTGAGTACTCTACTGAACCCCATTCTTGTCGAGACATGTTTGCGTACGTAACACGGGTCCGCTTTAAGAACCGGACCCGGTTGAGCTAAACAACTAATAGCTAATCAGCTAAATAACTAATAGCTAATCAGTTGATGGCTAATAGATAAGAGCTAACAACTAATAATTAACATCTAATCAGCTCAATAGATACCTAATCAGTTGAACAGGTAAATTAGCTAAACAGTTGAAACTGCTGATAACTAATTGCTAATTAGCTAAATAGGTACCTTATCAGTTGAATTAGCTAAAGAAATGAAACTGCTGATAACTAACAGCTAATTAGCTAAATAGATACCTAATCAGTTGAACAGGTGAGTTAGCTAAACAGGTGAAACTGCTAATAACTAATAGCTAATCAGCTAAATAGGTACCTGATCAGTAAAACAGGTGAATTAGCTAAACAGGTGAAACTGCTGATAACTAATAGCTAAGCAGATGAATAGGTACCTGATCAGTTAAACAGCTTAGCTTAACATATGAAACTGCTAATAACTAGTAGCTAGTCAGCTGAATAGGTACCTGATCAGTTAAACAGGTAAAATAGCTGAACAGATGAAACGTTTGGTGGCAAATTAGTAGTAGATACTAGGCCCATGTTTTGGATGTCTATATCCTCCGGTACAGTAGTAAATTGTGTAGAAGAGCGAGAAAAGAATATATCTCCAGCCTTAATGCAACATTTTTTTTTTCGAAATCCGAACGTTCTCTGTATCCTCTTTCACTTGTATGTAATTAGTAGTTAAACTGAACGTTGAGAGGCAATAATTTATAACTGTTTTCTTCGCGTGAGCTTCTTTTAGTAAATTTACCTGTAGACCTGTTAATTTCCTTGTATTGCTATTACCTCAGTAAATGTGCTGAAACATATTATTGAATACGAGACAGCATCTATCCTACAAATTCTCTGACAACTTAATTCACACCGTAGCAATCGGCACCTAGTTTACTGATACGTTTTAAAAATATAGTTTACAATAAATTGTCCAGTATAGTTATGCAATCTTTTAAGGGATCGGGCTTGACAATGACCAATGGAATAATTATATATTGTTGCTTCCAATATTGTTATTCCATGCTGTTTAGCTAAGTGTTGGAAAAATGTATCTTTTAATCTCCTGTCTGAACAGTTAATAAAATCTATAGTGTAGTTCCTAATGCTCTCTTTAACACCTGGACTTGTTACCAGGTATACAAGGTTATCATGAATTTCAACTCTTGCGGTAGACGTTAGTCATGTTAAACAATCTATTCATTTATAAACGTATATGAAATTATATCAAAATGTAAGCCACTGAATAGAAAAACTCAAATGATATTGAAACCATTATGCAATAATTATATATTTAACACGATTGAAAATTCAATGTGGTAAAATCTTGTTGCACTTCCGCAATATACGAATTTTCAATGTTAAACTAAACTGGTTCGCGATTCTGTTGATTGAATATTCATAGTTTAAGTTAGTTTTCAGAGAGAGAGAGAGAGAGAGAGAGAGAGAGAGTTATATAGGAACTGAAGGCACAAATGTCCGCAATTTGTTGAATTGTATATTTGAAATTTATTATAGTTGAGAAAACGGAGCGACGCTGGAACAATTGATTACGCAGACAAATCACAATGTTTGAAGGAATAAACAACTGGCTATGATCGAATAAGAATGAAGTTATTGATGTGGAATAATTGAACTGTCCTCGTTTGGGTTCTCTACAAAATAATGAATCTTTTCATAGCAATCAGCATTCGTTCAATACACTATATTGTTCGAAAAACAACGTATTCCAATTATGAATGTGCTATTTCAACGAATATTTAAATAAGCCCTTGTGAATGAGAAGAGGATGTTTTTTCTTCAGATGAATAAAAGTTGTAAATATAAATATTTGTTATTTTTTTTATAAATAAAAATAGTATAAACAGAAATAATTTTTTTATTTCAAATTTTATAATAGAGCGAGATGAATTACATTAGTGATTATAACAGAACAATAGTTTTTTCATAACCAGTTAATTTTGTTGAGGGTCAAAGTCCACAGCACAAGTCCATCCTAATTGAATATTTTTATTTTCTTTTCCAAGTTTTATATTTTTTTCGATCCAATCGAGCAATTTCTTGTGAATATCATTCGATGTGGGAAGAAATGCATAAGGTAAGTGTAATTTTCCAATTACTTCAACTATTGCAGTCAAGATTTCACAGTTTACATAATAAGCGGTCTCACAAACACTCAGATCGATGCAAAAGTCTATTTTCATAATTTTTGTATATTGAAGGTGTTGAATTGGGTACTTAAATCGTATTGTGAGTCACCATTCAAGTTGTTGTTCGATAAGAAACCGTAGGAATACAGTGTGTATTGTTTATTCACAAACAATTCGTTATACGAGGCCTCGGTAGACCAGCGGTAAGGTATACCGCTTGTAAGCCGAGGATGTGGGTTCGAGTCCCACCTTGCTCTTGGGTGTTGTGTATGTCAGGAATTTAGTGGTTCTATTTATAAAAATAAATTGTTGGGTAATGTACTTCGTTTACAAGCCCATTGGCCGTTCGGAACCGGCGTTAAACTGTAGGTCCCTCGAGATAAAAAAAAAAAAAAAAATTCGTTATACTTAAGAAAATTATGGATTTCTTTCAAATTCATTATATTTATTTTTTCAGTTTTACACATTTCAAGGAATAACTCCAAATATTTATCGAATTTGAGTTTGTTTAGAAAAATTGAGCGAATTATTTGAGTATTGATATCTACTCCGAAATCTTCTTCTAATTCGAAAATCCATTGAAAATAGTAGGTTCTTAGTGAAAATTTATTTATATGTAAAATATCTTGCAAAAGTGCATTCGATGAAGGTTTATAAGATTCACGAAATATAGCAATTTTTAAATATTTATCGTAAACTTTTTTCGCTTTCATTCCAACATCTTCTCTAAGAAATAGCTCGACATCACGTATTTTCTTCACAACCATTGTCGCTAAGGAGGGGACAGATTTAACAGTTGACAGGTCTATTTCTGTATTTTATTGAATATATTATTTTAATTGTTTTCAATGAAATACAAGTTTGACACTCTCTTTCTTTCTCTTGCTCTCGTTAATATTAATAATTAGTATACAAGTGATCCAACTTTACTTTAGTTTTTCTCAATTCACGTAACAATTATTGGGGGGTTACTCTTGAAAAATACCATCCATCACTCCACTTCCCCCAATATGTTACTTTTCTTCTCGAGCCAAGCAGAAGGGTAACTTGATCCAGAATAAAATCAATATCCTGATTCAAAAAATGTAAATTTTTGAAAATGACTTCAATAGACAAACTAGTCAAACACTTTGTTTTGTAAATTGTTTTTCTATCTACTTCCATTTAGAGTGATGTACATGAAAAGTTGCACGATTTCGCTTGAATTATAAATCTTATTTCGAAGAAAAGAGCATACTCCATACTGCCTTTACATATAACAGATTCCCATCCCACAGGATCTCTGCACCTGAATTTGTGGCGGGAACATTGCAGACTCTGAACACTGTCTAGTAATTATCTTTCGATATCATTCAGAAACAAGTATCGTAACCAATAAAAATAATACAAATTAATACTCATAATTTTTTTAACTATTACCACATGAAAAAATAATGATGCTATGTATGTCCATGAATAAAATTTATTTATCAAAATAATATAATATAAAATATATATTAATTTTCCCCACTCTCTGATGTGGTTGTGTACTTGGTGTTGGTGGTTGCTGTTGCTGGTGTAGGGACTGTTAAAGAAAGAAAATAACATAGTTCATGAAAAAATCAGTAATCAAATTTAAGCATACTTACACTGAATAGAAGACATGTCTTCTTTGTTTTTTATTGAACTGGTGACCAATGATTTTGAGGGTGTGTGAGGTACTTAGGAGAGAAAATAACATAGTTTACGAAAAATTAATAATCAGATTTTAGCATACTTACACTGCTTGAAAGACATATCTTCATAATCGTCATCATCATCAGTGAAATTGTCATCATCAGATGACAGCCCCTTGGTCCCTCAAAATGTTAACCCACCATTCAACTTCATCTGGTGTCATTTTGTTTGCAGACATTTCAACATTAATATTCCTTTGAATAATGATTGTTATTCTTAATATATGAATAAGACCCTATATATATATATATATATATATATATATATATATATATATACATATATATATATATATATATATATATATATATATATATATATATATATATATATATATATATATATATATATATATATATATATATATATATATATATATATATATATATATATATATATATATATATATATATATATATATATATATATATATATATATATATATATATATATATATATATATAATACATATATATATATATATATATATATATATATATATATATATAAATATTTATATATATATATATATATATATATATATATATATATATATATATATATATATATAGTCTGATATCTCCTCACTGTTGAAATTCATTGACATGTTCAGATTATTTTTTTCAAGCAATAAATCGATCGAGTTCATATCCTGCAACTATGTCATTAATTCCTACTTAAAACGTGAAATGTCATTCCATCATATTTTTATTCGGATCCTTATTGTGAGATACCAGAATCATTAGTTTTCAGAAATCCTTATTATCGCAATCAATCTCTGAAAATATTTCGGTCATTAATTGAAATGTTGCAATATAGTTGTTTAATGATTCTAATATTTTGCTCAAGATTCTCAGATATTTTTAAATATTTTTTCACCAACCATTGAATTTTCTGTAAGCATAAATATACATTATACCATAGTTATTATGGATAATACAGATTCTTCAGGAAAATGACTAACATGCTCGGTGAAGTTACATCTGATTAAAATGCAATGTAATGATTTCTACATAAAAACGTAAGAATCCATCCAATGGTAAGAGTTTGGTTTCTGTTAAAAAAAAAATATTCGAAAATTCAATTTTTCACTCGGCAAATATAACGTAGAATTTACTAGCTCAAAACTGGCCCAGCGCGGATTAGTTTCTGCTCCGATCTCCTTTGGCTGCGTCGACCGTACTTACAGTGCGCAAGTAGTCATTCTTCAGTCGAGGATGGAGCATGGATCTCTGTAGTTTTGAGTTTGCGAATCCGTTTGACGTGATTCAGGGGACCGGAGTCGGTTTCGCCGCCACCAGTTGGTCAACCTCGTTGGCCATTGCAAGGTAGTCAGTTCCAGGTCTATAAGAATTCACCGACACTCGGGAATAGATTGGTCAATACCCAATCTAAGAATATTACCAACAATCAGTACTTGTCGGACGGAACGAAAATAGATTGGCCAATACCCAATCTAAGAATATTACCGACAATCAGTACTTGTCGAACGGAACGGGAATAGATTGGTCAATACCCAACCTACGAGGGTTTCCGACAATCAGTTCTTGTCGAACGGAACGGAATATAGTGGTCAATACCCAACCTACGAGGATTTCCGAAAATCAGTACGTCAGACGGAACAGGAAGAGACTGATCAATACCCATCCTCAGGAATTTGTCGGCAATCAGTACGGACGGGAGTTAGACTGGTCAATACACAGTGTAGGAGATAGTTCAAAGGAGTCAGTACCTCCCGCGAACTGCCTTATGCATTCTCGGTAGAAGTTACTACTACAGGGATTCTAATCCACAATGGCGGCCATCGAGGTGGGGGACCTTTCCGTCTACGTCAAATCGATATTAAAGATGGATGCTATGACGTCATAGGGCCTGGGGCCCTCTGTCATCTAAGATGGGGGCTTCTTCTCCTCGATCCTGGACCGGACTGAGGGGCCCTGACTATTTCTCTCATGGGGGTCCTCTCACTCCTTCTCATCGATCCTGCCTGGGGGCCCTAGCTGAAATATTAATAAATGAAAAAAACTGTGTCGGTGTCTGGGATTCGAACCGCTGAATTACTGCACCAGAGTCTAGTACTCAGACCGGTCTTCCGTCAACCCATTGTTATAATTAGGATTAAGCGACTGATATAACTAACTTTCGCAGAGGATTCCGTAACGTTAATCTTGAATCATAGATATCTTAGAACATAAGTCAGTCATACGTCATCCGATATGTTATTCGTAACTGTCAAATGTCATCTTGAATCATAGATATCTCAGAGCATAGAACTGTAATACGTTAAACATTTAAATTTTGAATGTGATTGCAACCCCCTTCCCTCTGTTGGTGAGATTCTAAATGATGAGAATACAGTGATCTGTCATACACGATCCACCATCTGTTGACCAGGTTCTGAATGACGATTATACAGTGATCTGTAGGATCGTTCGTTTTTCTATGTTGCTATTAATAGGAGGCCCAGAGAACTGAAATTTTTATGATACCCTCAGGGATTCTTCATGAAAAAATCGAAACGAGGATATGGACTTTACTTGAAAAAACAAAAAAACTATTAACTAAGCTGCCCAATAGAGCTCTATACAATTATGAGATTGAAAATTATGCTAAAAATATACCCGACTTCAGGGGCGTATTTATGCGAGATAATTTACCTAAAAAATTGTTGAAAAAGGAATGTGGGGTGATAAACTTGGATTCTTCACAAGGACCTGGTAGTCATTGGACAGTTTACACGAAAAACGAAAATGTTGCAGAATACTTTGATAGTTTTGGAAATTTGAAGCCTCCGAAAGAGTTGGTGAAATACTTGAACGTTAAAATACTATATAATAGATATCAATATCAGACCTATAATACGGAAAATTGAGGAAAATTGTGTTTAGAATTTTTACAGAATAAAATGTTATAAATAACAACTATTAGCTTTATATCAGTCATGTCTGTGATATTCACACTGAAGAGTCGCACTTCAACATTATCCATTGATTTAGTTCCTTCAATCGAATTGAATAACAATTGTCAGTACGGGCTTGCATTGATCGGATTCTATTCATACAATTCAATACCGAATATAGACGATAATACAAAGTTTTACTATTTTGACAAGGAGCAAGCAAGCCTAACTATACCTACTGGTACATATGAGATAACCGATATCGAAGATTATTTGAAAAAACATTTACCATCTGACGAAGAACAAAAGAAGGATAGTTCCAAAGAAATATTTTTCCTGAGACCCAATAATACTACTTTAAGAAACGAGATATTTCACAACTCACACTCTATCGATTTTACGGAGAAAAATTCCCTAGGAAGTCTATTGGGATTCTCCGAGAAGATTTTAGAAGCTGGATAGGTTCATGAGTCAGATTTACCCGTGAAAATAGTTAGAACTATACATATAGATAATAATTTCAGCGAGGGAGCATTTTACAACGATAGACCTTCACATACGATATACGAATTTTCGGTGAACGCAGACCCAGGTTACGCGATAGACGAAACACCTAGAACTTTAATATAATTTCCTGTAGTGAAAAAAAAGATATATAATATAACTTTGAATATTCGAGATCAGGATTTCGAACTGGTCAATTTTAGAGTTGAAGAAATTATAGTTACATTGGAGTTTAAAAAATGGTCTTGATTTTTTCCTCCAAGTATAAAGATACAAGAGTAAGATGTACCGAAACCATTAGTCATTCAACAGTCATCCAGGTCACACCTGACGTTAGAAGATAAAATATTTTTACAATCTATAGGTCATGTTATCAGGCCAGGCTTTCGATCTCTACCGCCCCTTTGTCAACGACGATTCAATCGTCAAAGTTGAAAGTCGGACATATTTACCTTTTATTAAATCCTTTGACAATAACGACACCATCGAGATTGGTATCAATAGACCGGATGTTTGGCTTCTCATGAACGATGCAGCTGTCATCATCAGAGGAAAATTGAATAAAACTGCGGGTGAAGGAGATGTTTCATGGGTGAATAACGCAGGTGCTTTCCTTTTCGATTCCATATCCTACGAACTGTGTGGAAGCGAGATAGATACCGTTAAAGATCCAGGACTTGTTAGTACTGTACGAGGATTTTTATGTTATGAGAAAGTTGAAATTCGCGAATTGGCTATTGCAGGATGGAATTATCCAAACGGCGCTATTGAAAATGAAGATGGAAGCTTTTATTTACGAATACCGCTGAGTCATCTCCTGAATATATTCAACGATTATCGAATGGCTATTTGTGGAAAACAGCTGATTCGTTTTGTTCGAGCTCGCAATGACAATAATTCAATCCTGGTCAGTCCTGCAGAGGGAGAAGCTGTTGGAGCTACCAAAGGAGAAATTATTATTCAGAGTATGGAATTAAGGGTTGAACATATTTATCCATCAGATCCTCTCAAATTAGAACTTCTTCAATCAATCAAAACGGATAGAACGGTTTTAATCGCGTTCAGACGTTAGGAGTTGCATGAACTACCAGTTCTTACACAAGGTTCCACTAAGGAAGTATGGAACGTGAAAACTGGATCAATTATCGAATGTCCTCGATATATAATTTATTGCTTCCATAGATACAGAAAAGACAATGATATTAAAGATCCAAACTATCTAGATAACATTGACGTATCAGATGTGAGACTATTTTTGAACAGTGAATATATACCCCAAGAAAACCTGAATTTATATTTCGAAAGGAACGATTTCGCTGAAGCTCATCATAACTATTCGGAATTTTCATCAAGTTATATGAATGAGAAGAAAGCCGCTTCACTCGATTATGCGCAATTCAAGTCACGGGCTATATTTGTAATCGATTGCTCTAGACGTGATGAAAGCTTCAAATCTTCTACCGTGGATGTTAAATTGGAAATTCACGCTAGAAATGGATTTCCACCATCTACAAGAGCATACTGTATAATAATACATGATTGCATCATCGAATATCTCCCCCTAAGTGAAACTGTAAAGAAGGTGGCATCTTTCTAATCAGTTGAAGAATATGCTCTGAAGATGAAGGTTGTAACGGTAGATATCCAAGGATTCGTCATTGCTGGAGAATTTTGTCTAAAAGAGCTAGCTATAAATAATGGAAATCAAGTAGCTCATTTCATATTCAAACCTCCAAGAGGATATTCCACACTTACCCTAGAAGATAAGAAACAAATCAGATACTTGGAACGATATCATCATGGTCTGAGGTATTCAGAGGGGAATGTATCTTACTTAGAAATACTTCAAATACTACAAATAATAAATGTAGAAAATTATGGTTGAACCTCACCAAAGTTTCAATTGAAACGATCTCTGTGCATGCAGCATGGTAGTGGGGAGCGCATGTGCAGTATGACAAATTCCAAAGATTTGTTTGAATGGGTTTGGAACTTCATACCGAAATAGAAGACCATACAGACATGTCTGCTATAGATCTACATTTAGAAAATATAAAAATACTGAAGAGGAAAATTGGTGCTTATAAGACTAAGAAGAAGATGTTTGATTCCTTCAAACGAATGTCCTTGGATCCCTGGTTTGATGTTTTTCATAATAAAAATAGATTCAGTAAACTGAAATATAAATCTAGAAGATGTGTCTAATAAAAAATGTGTGAAGAATTATTGTTTTATTCATTTATAACCACTTCCATCAAATAATATTCAGTATACGTAGAGCATTAACAGAGTAAAGATTTCTGAAGAGTCACTCTATGGTATATATGAAATATATATTCATATCAACATGTCTGCTTATATCTATGTTCGTTCTTGTTTTAATCAGATGTTTCTATAATGTAAAAATAACTTCTCTACCTAAAAATATATATTTATTAATGCTTAGATAAACCTCTACAAACTGAATGCAACACTTAAGAAGATGAACGACGTTGGAATAAAATTGATGGAAAAATATATTGTTGTCCATTGAAATGTATTGGGAGAGGCCTAGATGAAGACTATGTTGATGGAATAGCTTGCTCAAAATGCAAATCCTTCGGATCTTGTAGATGTGAATTTATTATTTATTAATTTTTAAGGAAACATAAAAGTGAATTCTTTTTGAAATAATTATATATTTATATAGAGATTTTGTTTTATTCACACTAGTATCAAGATGTCTGTCATACAACAAACAACTAAGCTACCGATTGATAATTTAGATATTTTTGAGGATCAGATTGCTAAAAGACATGGTGATTTATTCCCAAACAGTTGTAGATTTCTTATAGTTGGTCCTAGTGGGTCACGAAAATCCAATGTTCTACTCTCATTACTTTTCAATCCGAACGGACTTAGATTTGAAAACGCTTATATTTTCTCGAAAAGTCTCTATCAGCCCAAGTATCGCTTATTGGAGCAAGTTCTCAAGAGTATACCCGATATTGGATATTATCCATACAAGGAAAGTGATGAAATCATTGACCCTTGCGAAGCACGAGAGAATTCAATCTTCATTTTCGATGATATATTGTGTGACAAGCAGAATAAAATTAAGGATTATTATTCTATGGGTCGACATAAGTCCATTGACGTAGCATTTCTATGCCAAACCTACGTTTCTATGAAGAAAAATCTAACACGTGACAATGGAAACATAATAGTCCTTTTCACATAGGATGATCAACCTACGTCACGTTTATGATGAATATGTTAGCCCAGATATGACGTATGATGAATTCAAGGAATTATGCTCTCTGTGTTGGAACGCAGATAAATATGGGTTTATAGTTATAGTGAAGGATTTCAACTTGAACAAAGTACGTTATTGAATAGGCTTTGTTAAATTTATAAAAGTAAAATCATTATAGATTAGTGTTCAGTTGACTTTCAGCATCATGACTCCCAAGAACATGTCTAAGGAGCACCAACGTAAACTTAAGATTCAACAGCTTGTTAGAGATGTAAGGAAAAAATAAGCTTTCTTCAAGATGGGACGATCTGAGGAGGATAAAACGATTCAACGAATATTTTCTCCAATAACTGAACGTCTTGAACGAATAGACGAATAGAGGATAAGCAAGTGGCTTCAATACTCCAACGTGCAACTATTCAACCCCCAACGACTGGGTTGAAAACTATCCCATTATTCAACAAGTATGCGTTACAACGATAACGATTTCCAGCGACACCGTTATAGAGTGGATCCCAACGAGTGTTTTCCCCAACGACCCCGTTCCTATCGACGCTTCTAAGCTTGCTGGAAATTCCTCTAATGACAATGAAATCGGGTCGATTATCGACGAGCTTCGTGAAGCTAATGTTATATACTAAAGTAGAGTGAAAAACTATTCAATCTAATCATGTCGATTGATAAGTTTGGTCGTTCGTCTCGTACGACACACGTGAAACGTATGAGAATCGAAGAATTCCCCACAAATGCGCAAGGTGACTTTGATTTTGGTGCGCGTAAACTCTGTAACGTTGAAATACGTTGTGACACGGATGGAGCTACCAAAGAGTACGTAGATTCTAAGACGAATGAGGTGAAATCTGATATAGCTAAATTCAATCATGAGAACTTCAATTCTTTTAAGAATTCAACACTCAATCAGATGAAAAAAGCCATAAATGAACAAAATAAACAACTGAACCAATATTTCAATGATATCATCGCAGGTCTGGAAGTCACTCTTGATACAAAACTTGATATGAAACAACTCGAAAAGAAACTGGTGAAAATTTCGGTAACTCATGAATTGAATATGCGAGGTAGGATGAATGTTATTGATGATAAACTTACAAATCTTAGAAATAAATTAAAGAAGCTGAGTGATAAAATTGAAGTTAATAATAAATCATCAACAACAAAAACAACAAATATCAGACGATCATAAGGATATAAGAAGCCTATTAATTGAATTCATGTTAATAAAACATCAACCCCCTCAGACCAATGATGCAACATTCACGAGAAAAAAATCAAGTAGTCAAAGAACTACATAAACCTGCACTAAGAAATTTCGTACGAAGGCGTACAATCATTAAGGGATTAGATGACTTGTGGCAATGAGATTTAGGGCAGATTGACATGTATGCTCGCGAAAATAAAGGAAACAAATTTATTCTTGTAGTCATTGATTGTTTCTCAAAGTTTTTGTGGGCTGGGGTATTGAAAACGAATACCGGCGAAGAAGTCACTCGTGCGTTTTCGGATATACTCGAGAAAAGTGGTAGAAGGCCTAAGAACCTACAGTCGGATCAAGGAAAGGAATTTTTCAATACAAAATTTCAGAATTTAATGAAAAAATATACTTAATAATAATCACTATAATACGTATAGCATCAAGAAAGCTGCCATTGTTGAACGAGTTATACGCATTCTCAAGGATAAAGTTGTTTAGATGTTTTTCATTGAATGGAATTTACAAGTGAATAGATGTGCTTGGGAAACACGTTGACAAATATAATGATTCTAAACATAGAACTATTGGAATGAAACCACGTGTCGTCACTGAGAAAAATGAAAACCTCTTACTGAGTTCAGTATATTCTCACATAAAGATTGCTGGAAGTAATAAATTGAATATTGGCGATATGGTACGAATTAGTAAGGCCAAGCATGTGTTTTCAAAAGGATATACACCTAACTGGACTACTAAGCTGTTCAAAATCGCTAAAGTTCAGATAACCAACCCAGTTACTTACCTACTCGAAGATACCGAAGGACATCCCATTAGTGGTGGTTTTAACGAAGAGTAATTACAGAAAGCTAAATACTCTGACGTTCACCTGGTGGACAAAGTCTTGCGCAGAAAAGGAAATAAAGTGTTTGTTCATTGGTTAGGAATGCCGAAGTCACATGATTCTTGAATATCTGTCAAAAACAAACTATAAGTTCAGTTGAGTATTGAAGTTTGAAGCAGTAAGATGTCCCAAGACAGCTAGCGGTTTTATCGACGAAGAATTGGATGAAATTGGGTGTCTATGATGAGGCATCAAAAAAAGAAAAAATTTTATTTTAAATTGTGGCTTTAATGCTGGAATATTTCTAGTTGAAAATGGTTTGAGTCCAGCTCGAGACTTCAGTCCTGCCGTGAGAGTTAGCTGTAATGAAGTCGTCATGTCCTTTGATGAATATGAATGGGAATCGTTCGTGAAATTAATTGAGAATAATGGTGTAGGAGAAAACAATAGTGGAGCTGAAGTGTTTTTCGATGAAGTAGAAAAAGTGTTCTCAGTAGCTAAATGGGAGAATTACTTATATTTCACATCATCTGATGTATCTGAACTTATCAAGTTGAATGATATTTTAAGCAAAAGAATTGAGATGTTACAAAATATCAATTTTCTTTTTTATTATCGTAAATTTGTACTAATTGTTAGAGAAATTACTTGGAATAGCAATAAATCTATTGAGGATAAAATTCATGCCTTCTGTGATATAAATCCAATAATTGAAATTTATAGAATTTCAGAATGTATATACTTTAATAAAAATGGAGTTTTAAATGATGTAGAAAGAGAAATGTTCAATTTAGTAGGAGAATAAAACATTCAGTTGAATATAGAGTTTTATTTACAAATGTAGAGTGTAAAAAATATAAACCTTTTGTGTATATATATATATATATATATATATATATATATATATATATATATATATATATATATATATATATATATATATATATATATATATATATATATATATATATATATATATATATATATATATATATATATATATATATATATATATATATATATATATATATATATATATATATATATATATATATATATATATATATATATATATATATATATATATATATATATATATATATATATATATATATTTATAATTATTTATTAGAATTGTTGTTGCCTGCGATCTATTTTTAATCTCTTGATAATTATTAGCAATAACAAGCTGGTTGAATCTTAAAAAACTCGATTTTATTAAAAAGTTGACGTTTCACTACGACATTCGTAGTTTTTCGAAACTTTTGAAAAAATTGAAATTTCTTTGACATTTATTGATTTGAAAAAAATTTAATAGACATAGACTACTTTGTCTTGCTAAAATTTTTTTCCGAATGTGAATATTTATTACGTGCTATTCAGTCTAATATCAACATTTGAAATTGTTATCATTAGATGGCAAGGGAAACCACAGAAACCTTTACCTACGTAATGTTCGAAAATTAAAATAATAGGGTACTATTTATCTAACAACAAAGAAATTAGTCGCAGGAAAATATTAAAAAAGTAGAGCAGAATTATCGGTATAGAATGTTTATATGGAAGCAGCCATGTGATTGTCTTCCGTAGCAGAGGTTTTTATTTGTTGTACTATTTTCATCTCCAAATTTTCAATCCAATGCTTTGCTACGCCGTTCTGATGAGGACCAAAGAGTCCGAAACACGTGTCAACGGCTGCTTCCATATAAACATTCTAATTCTGCTCTACTTTTTTAATATTTTCCTGCGACTAATTTCTTTGTTGTTAGATAAATAGTACCCTATTATTTTTATTTTCGAACATTAGGTAGGTAAAGGTTTCTGTGGTTTCCCTTGCCATCTAATGATAACAATTTTAAATGTTGATATTAGACTGAATAGCACGTAATAAATAACCATATTCAAAAAAAAATTTTAGCAAGACAAAGTTGTCTTTGTCTATTCAAATTTTTTCAAATCAATAAATGTTAAAGAAATTTCAATTTTTTCGAAAGTTTTGAAAAACTACGAATGTCGTAGTGAAACGTCAACTTTTCAATAAAATCGAGTTTTTTAAGATTCAACCAGCCTGTTAATGCTAATAATTATCAAGAGATTATATATATATATATATATATATATATATATATATATATATATATATATATATATATATATATATATATATATATATATATATATATATATATATATATATATATATATATATATATATATATATATATATATATATATATATATATATATATATATATATATATATATATATATATATTATATATATATTTATTTAATATATATATATATATTTATATATATATATATATATAATTATTATTATATATATAAAAATATATATATATTTATATATATATATATATATATATATATATATATATATATATATATATATATATATATATATATATATATATATATATATATATATATATATATATATATATATATATATATATATAGGATTCTGGACACGGCTAACGGTTAGAAAATGTGGAATAAGCATGTAGATAACGTTTGTGAAATTCCTTTGTTGTTTTTAGGGGAGATCGTACACAGTCAATCTCGATCGAGATTGGTGATCCAGATTGATATTGTACGAGTTAGATTGATGGATCTGGTCTCAAAATGATGAAATCCTGATCGGGATCGAGATTGACTATGTATGGACCCCTTTATAAATATAACATGATTCATAAAACGTTGACGCTGAGATTCTTGATTCGAACGAAATAATGACCTTGCATCTAATTAATTCATTCACTTACGTAGATGTCCAACGAATAAAATTTCAGCTCTAGGTCGAACGGAGAATTTGCTGATGCAATATTTTTGCGATAACACCGACTTCAACTCTACGAAGACGGTCTCCTATATACCCAGTTTCCGTCTCTCAACTGATATTGACTCATTCTGTTTTCGCTTGAACGCGATTATATTTAATATATCAAAATGGAAATGAATTTTTAAGAAAATAACTATTTTTTAAATAACTATGTATGTAATTTGATATCCAAATCTACGAAGACGGCCTCCTATATACCAAAAAAATTTCTGTTTCCCTACGGTCCTATATATCATATAATTTCAATCTACTGAACACACATGAAGACTCCTGGGGGCCCGGTGCCTCCATGAAGAATCCTGGGGCCTCCGGTTCCCCCATGAAGACACCCGAGGGCCCCCATTCCTGTACATATCATATAATTTCAATGTCCTGAACCCACATGAAGGCTCCGCGGGGCTCGGTGCCCCCATGAAGAATCCCTGAGGGTATCATAAAAATTTCAGTTCTCTGGGCCCTCTATTAATAGCAACATAAAAAAACGAATGATCCTACAGATCACTGTATGATCGTCATTCAGAACCTGGTCAACAGATGGTGGAACGTGTATGACAGATCACTGTATTCTCATCATTCAGAATCTCACCAACAGAGGGAAGGGGGTTGCAATCACATTCAAAATTTAAATGTTTTACGTATTACGGTTCTATGCTCTGAGATATCTATGATTCAAGATGACATTTGACAGTTACGAATAACATATCGGATGACGTATGACTGACCTATGGTCTAAGAGATCTATGATTCAAGATTAACGTTACGAAATCCTCTGCGCAAGTAAGTTATATCAGTCGCTTAATCCTAATTATAACAATGGGTTGACGGACGACCGGTCTGAGTACTAGACTCTGGTGCAGTAATTCAGCGGTTCGAATCCCAGACACCGACACTGCTTTTTTCATTTATTAATATTGAAACAAATTTATTTAACGATTCATCCTGTTCAAATCGACACAACTTGAAGGCCAGATATTTTTTCCTAACATCTCTGATGTTCACTTGTAGTTCCCGATTTAACAGCAACGACTTGTCACAAGGCATGTTGGCTATATAATGACTATTCATCCCTTATACTAATGAATGTATCAAAACCCTGTCGATAGCGGCTTCCGTTCAGTTTAAAGTCTTTTACAACCATCAAAAATCCAAAGTTATCGTCGTTCCAACATAATGAACAAATTTCTTTGAATTATTCATAGGTCATATCGGGCGTTATGTGTTTATTGAAAATGTGACGTAGATTCACATCGTCACGTCTGAACACAACCATTATATTTCCATTACCTCGAATCAAGTGTTTATTTATAGACACGTATGATTTATAGAGAGAAACGACATCCTTTTTTTCATGCCGGCCCATAGAGTGGAAGGATTTGATCTTATCCTGCTTACTGTTACTACTACTACTAATTTTTTAATTCGATTTATGGCTTGTGGTACGGAAAAGATATCATTTTATCTAACAATATAGCCCAGTCAATAAAGGTTTTGATAGGGAAAAAAATAACGTAAAGTTGAATTTTTCACCATCGATTAACCACTACCAGAGGATCATTTTCACAATATTCCCCAAAAATCCTCATGGAGATTCACCCCCTACCCTACCTCAAAGAATGAAAATGTCAATAACTACGGAAACACCTAAATGTTCTGTACTTATAATCGGATCAAGTTAAATACTTTTTATTATGTTTAATATAAGTTAGGCTACAATAATGGTCCTTTTTTTTCATGGTAAACCTAATAAATGTTTTATAAATAGATGTAAATGCACGAAATTGTTTTTTAACCCTAATATACTTTGTTTTTGCGTATAGGCTTTTTGGATGCCATATTGCAGGAAAAAACCTTGAATAAAAGTTGAAGAATATTTAATTACGAATTTAATGATGTAAAGGTTGCTCATTTTCGTGCGGGCTGGCGTAGTAGAGGAGGGGATACAGAAACTTTTGCCTACGATTACGGGCAGCCAACTGACGAGCGGCCGACTATTTCGTTAGTCTGTTGTGATATAACTTGGAAGTTAGGTAGTCTATATATTAAATTGCATATATATTTATCAAGCTTTACTATTTGGATTATATAGAAACTAAAATATATGAAATATATATACCACAGTATGAAGCGATCTAGAATTATAATTTTCATTATACGCTATTGCTTATGCCAGTTTTGGTTCGGGGAGTGGGGGATTTCTCTAACTATTTTATTTGACGGCCGCTCCATTATCCACCACCTATGGACTCGCCGTGTC
Source organism: Cynegetis impunctata (assembly GCA_030704885.1). Taxonomy (NCBI): domain Eukaryota; kingdom Metazoa; phylum Arthropoda; class Insecta; order Coleoptera; family Coccinellidae; genus Cynegetis; species Cynegetis impunctata. The sequence goes on along the minus strand of JARQZK010001478.1, from coordinate 413,177 downwards.
TCCGACTGACAGAACTGGAAACTGTTTGAGGTTGTTCACAATAGAGGGTGATAACAGCTTCAACAGTATCACGGACCACCCACCCACCACTGAGTCATATGAATATATAGTTTTCTTCCTTCGAACTTCTTAATCCTTATTATAGTTCGTTTCATTTTTCATAGAGAAATTTGGTGCCCAGTATAAAGTATTCTATTTGCAATATATAAGTCTTCATTCTAGTGAAGTTGGATTTGGATCTACTTTATCTTCTTTGGGGTGTTGACACATGACAACCCATTCGACACTAACACCTTGCTGAACTCTTAGTAAATGTTAATGGCAAGCTTCAGAGGTTGATGGCAGTTTTGCCTGGTCGAAGTGATATCTCAGTGTACCTTCTCTACTGTATCAAAGTTGCAAATCAGTTATATCGGGCATTGTTCAAAGTTGAATATTTTTTCAAAACACAAAAATGCAGTACAAATTTCTCTTCTGCAGTCATGAGTACCTCTTTAGATGTAGAAATAACTTAGCTAAGTTTTGAATATCAGGTGACTCAACCTATTCCATTTCTTTTAATTTACCCATACCAAAAAATTTGAGGTGGTATCACAACCTGCTAGTGCATGTGCAAATAGTGGAAGTTTTTCTGAACTCTGGTGCTTGGAAATCAAAGTATTTATTCTGTATATGTTTGTTAATGATATAGCACCCCCTTTCTTTCTTAGAAAATATATTTTTCTGTTCAGAAGCCAGCGCAATTAACAATGTTATTAGATCTGTATATGATCCCACAACTACAACACTAGAAGTAGTGTTAATTTGGTTTATAGCTGTCATTACAATATCTATATCGGCATCTTCTTCTTCTGTTGTTACCCTCTGACCATGAGTTTGAAGTTTCGACACCAGAGTAAGCAACAAGTCCTTTTCATTATTCTTATTACCCAATTTGCTGTAACAAAAACAGCGTTTCTCTCGAACTCGATATCGCGAGATGATTGTATTGATACCCTTCATTATTTCAAATGTGTCATCCAAAAAACATATACGCAAAAATACAAAGTGCAGGGATTAAAACATTGTTTTTCGCCCAATTTCATTGATCTATAAAAAAAATATTAGGTTTACCGTAAACATGAAGAGGACCTTCGTTATAGCCTTAAGTTATGACAAACAAAACAAAAAAATTTTTAAATTGATCTGATCTTTAGTATTGTAGATTTAGTGGTTTCCGCAATTATTGATATTTTCATTCTTTGAGGGAGGGTAGAGGATGAAGCTCTTAGGGGATATTTGGGGACTTTCGTGAAAATAATCCTCAGGTTGTGGTTTATCGATAAGAAGAAATTCAGCTTCACGCTAATTTTTTCTGAGGTTTCATGTTTTAGTGCCGTCATTGACTGGGCTAATAGGAGTAACTAACTAAAAAGCCATATTATGCTGAATATTGTTTTGCTATGAAAGTATACTTAACTGAAATAAATTAGCAGGTATCTACATGTTTTCTGGGCAATGCAAAAATTTATAGTCACATTAAAATGATGGAATTTTAGAACAGTATTTGATGAGGTTAAGATTGGAACATCTTTGCATTTGAAAATTTCGACGGGCTCACTTTAGCTCATATATTTTCGAATTTTTGGTTTACGTATATGAAATTTTTTTATCAGGATTTAACTGTCTTCATTTTTTTACTGATGCCAGTAAAGTTGTTATTGGATCCTGGAGAAAAAAAAATTCAAATTAGAATTGTCAGACGTACTGACGGTGATTCAATAAAAAGTGGAGCATGGTGGCACATTTCAATGCCCTAGTCAAATACGGAAAAGCAAATAATAGATAAAATGATAATTGCTCTCGAAGACTTGATTCCTATCGCATATTCTAGATCCAAATGGATTTTAACGCTTGTATATGAAACAAACCGGTAGATATATGAAGGTCTTATTTACCAGCAAGTTTATTTTCTGTTGTATTTTTTCCTAAATGATAAACCATTATATGTATCGAAAAGTCAACAGTAATATACATTCTGGAACACGATTTTTGACTGGTCAGAACAAATCAGCTGAAATATGATATTTAAAATTCACATATGGGTGAATTCAGAGATAATTTTGGCATCGCTAAATACTAGGAAAGGAAGTGACGGGGAGGTACGGAAATTTAATTCGAACCCGCTATGTTTAGAATACAGATGTAGAGTGTCGAAGAACACGTATATAGCATTACCTTATCACATTTTTGGTAGCATAAAGAATAACAATTTGGTGAATACCCAAAAATGAATGAAACATTAAAGCATAAATATTTTCGATTTATTAGTTATTGAAAATATTACTCAATCAATACAAGTAAAATATAATTATTCTTCCGACAAAATGAAAATATCATATGATACAGGAGAGAAACCAACTAATTCGTTATTCTTTATCAGAAACTGGAGATGCAGTCGTTGTTTTTGGAAAATAGATTTCGTCAATTTCTGCTACTATATCTCGAATTGCAGCAGTAACGCCAGCCACAATACAAAAAATTCCAAAAACCAGAAGAACACCGTTTTTTACTTTCACAATAGTAGACGACTTCTCCCACATGATAGTTAGATGAAATACTACAGGAAAAATAATAACAAGCGAAGTGGATCCAACTGCTCCTACAAGTGCCACAATTTGGCCGAGCATTGGCAATGTCCAAGAAAAAATAACTGAAAAAAAAAATTTTATCTAGAATCAATGAAAAATTTCATAGATTGAAAATATATTATATATATATATATATATATATATATATATATATATATACATATATGTTTATATATATATATATATATATATATATATATATATATATATATATATATATATATATATATATATATATATATATATATATATATATATATATCTATATTGTTAGTTTTGAAGAGTTGGAAAATGTATTTCCTTTATTTGTAAAATTCTGAACCATTGTCTATAAAGTCTCTAAAACAGAAATGAAGGAGAGAAAATTGATTGGTAAATGAATGACAAGTACCATATAAAATGGTTTTCGTTGGAATCTCTTATTTTTTTTATATGTTTTTATATCCATTGTCATCAACAAAATGTGAATGTTTTAAACAGTTTCTATGTCTAATTTTGATTTTATAGATTTCTGAAATGTTGCGATTGAGCCAAATGTGATAATGCTTTGAAAACTCTGTTAATGTGAAATTATTTTTGTTATAATAATTTTGGGAACAACAACTGTAGACATGAATATATATATTTTATTCTTATTTTCACAATTGCAGATCAGAAATGATATTTTTTCCTACATCGACTCTAAAATAGTTACGAAGATTGTCAAAAATTGATTTATATGACAGTATTTCTTAAACTTTTATTGGTATTATATTAAACTCTTTCGAGAAAACCCAAGATATTATCTAAATATTAAAGACGTTCCTTTATTCATGACCCACCTAAAGTGAACCCATGAAATTGTATATTCAACCCACAAACACACTCATCTGGTGAAGTCGGTTCTGGTTACAGCTCAAGATGGCTATATCTTAGATATTCACGGGCCATATTTTGCTGATGGCAGAAACAATCATGCGTCACTATTGCACGCAAAATTTGAAAGAGATGCCAATGGATTGCAATAATGGCTTTAAGCGGGTGATATTGTGATTTGCGATAGAGGGTACCGTGATTCAGTACCGGTACTAGAAGAGTTAGGAATGTCTTTTCTACTTCCAGCTTTTATGCAACCCGGACAAAACCAGTTGTCAACGAAGATGCAAACGAATCCCGTCTGTCAAGAAGACAGGATGGGTTATTTTACCGTATTGCTGCGGCTTTTATCAACAAATTCAGGTAAACTATAAACATGCAGAATGCAGACATTACTTTGGCAAGGAGAATGCTAGAGAAATTGATCAGGGTAAATCGTCTTGAATTTGAATCATTTTCCGGATTTTTCTTATTTTTTTTTACCAAATTGGAGTAGCTCCCTCTTATAGTCAGGATAGCTTTGAGGAAGAAGGAGCAAATGTCTTCGAAATTGATCAAAGGCTCATAGGACCTGGGCTATTGAGATGTCGTTTATCCTCCAGGTTCCGAAATGCAGTGAAAAACCAGTGTTGGATTAAATATCACACCAATAATTTGGAGAATAACTATTTAGAAATAGATAATGACAATAAAATCTTATGGTACTACTGCACTCGTAAAAGTGGATCGAGAATAGTGGGGTGCTGTTCCCATAAACCTAGCCGTTTCAGATATATTTGACATTTTATAGAAAATTTGATGGGTGCAACGGTTTACAAAAACCGGCATAACTTTCTTTCTGTGAAAAATACTCATTTGTTTCTTGTCAATGAAAATAACACAAGAAGAACTACGTTCTACAACTGAAATTAATTAAATAATATCATACCAACTGTTCCGTTTTTTGCGTTACATTTCGTCAACTTCAAACCGCGAAAACTTGTTTCGATCAAAAGGAACACCCTTAATTTTTTTACGTTAAGTAGTGTGAAATTGAATTCCGTTTTTTGTGATATTAGCACTATGGGGGTTAGGGTTACAACTTTTTGAAATATCTGTGATTTTAATAGAAATTCATTAATTGTAATCAATGCATCAAAATAGCCATGATTAGAAACAATTAGTCATTCTCTTATTTCAAAAAATGCCAGCACGTTCAAATTATACCAACGAAAACTTTTTAATTTGTTTATTGTGATAAAGTAATAACAAGAACTTGCAGCCCATTGTACTCGATATATGATTTGAAGTGAAGTCTTGACGTTTCTTAATAATGAAACGAAAAAAACAGAGATTAAATTGTAAGCCGCTCTTTTGAAAGAGCAATATTTTGAATTTCAGAACTGAATAATGATCTCTTTCTGAAAAATGGTCAGAATTTATTATGTTTAAGACTCTGAATACTACTATTTTTTCTTCGTTGACTGAAGTTTTAAAATTACATTCAATCTAAAAATTTAAATTTAGATGGAACTGCCATATTCTAATTTTCAAGCACTGTTGCCTCTGCTTCGTTGATTCTGGATTCATTGTTTATAACTCAATTGGATGACGAAATGTTCATGTATATTTCAAAATTATGTTCTTGAGATAGTTTTGTAGTTTCTGACTTGGGCTACCAATAAAACTTGAACTATAAAAGATTCCTATTATTATCACTGTTATATCCTTGATATAGCTTCCTACTTTTTGTAGAAAACTAATGAAAATGAATGGGTTATAATCGTTTTTAATTGTGTAAAGCAACAATCTCTTTAAATCAACCTTTGAAAGGAGAAGACTGAAGTGCTATGAATTTCAGTAGCTTCTGAAATTCATGCAGCTGCATGAGTTCGAATCATGATATAGGAAAAAAAATCTAGCATTTCCAGAGTCCTTTTGATATTAGAATATAAAAAATTTGAAACGTATTCAATAGGTAGTGTTTCTAGTAGTTCTAATTAAACCTTCCAAAATATTATCATTATATCCGATCAAATATATGAATATGTTCAAAAAACCATTCTTGTTTCGTTGATCTCTTTGATTCTTCTTGTTGCGCTTATAAATTGTTCGAAAGGAAGACCATCCTCACACAAAGAAAAAACGTGATACTGTCATCACCAAAACTGCAGTTATTTCCATACGTTTGACTTACCACATCCATACTATTATATTAGCAGCAAAAATGAATAGGTTCATTTTCTGTGATAACAGTACCCTGATATATTTTTTTCGTAATCCCATACTGTTATTTTGATTTAACGGTATTCATATGACAATTGAAAAGTCACTGTTAACGGCCGCCGGCCGTTATAATTTCATAACGGCCGGCGGCCGTTAAGAAATCACTTGTTCAAATATTTATTTCAAAACATCATTCTGCTTACAATAACAACATTGAAATCTTGGTCCACAGCGAGTTGGGAGAATAAACATCTGATTTTCATTTCGCATAGGCTAATAATACATCTTCATTAACCACCTTCACATTCTTGCTTTTACGCCACATTTCAAAATTTTCATATTCTTTTTGATATCGATCTTGAGTTATTTTCGGCAGTTAATCAACACTCGCCGCACTGCACATGATTTTCCCAATATTTCTAAAGGAATTTGATTTTGTTCCTCAATTTCATCAATTTCATCCATGGTCGTCAATGAAGCGAATTTGAGAACACAAAAAACTGACGTTGTTTATAAAACTGTCAAACTGTTCCATGACAACAGAGTGCACGACGTTGGTATATTTTTTTAGAATTGCGAGGTATGAGGTTCTTTCTTTCTTCGGAATCAAAATATAATCTTTCAACGGGATCACGAAAAATTTTTAACGGCACACGTCCGATACGCAAATAACGGATTCGGTTAGTTATAATCCTCGGCTGCGCCTCGGATTACAATATCCAACCTCATCCGTTATTTGCTACATATCGCCTTGTTACGTTAATAACTAAATAAATGCTAGTGATTTTACCCTTCACAGTAATTTGTGCATCTAGTATATTTGAAAGAGTTTCATCTGATATGAATTAAAATTTTCAAAATGAATTATTGAGTGAAAATTGGCAAAAAAGAGAGCACTGAAGCCAATATTTCATCCACACCTATTTATTTGGCTAGTATTAAGGTTAGTTCCATTTTCAATTTAAGAGGAGGCTAATGGTTATCGTGATTATTCAAAGAGAACGCTTCGGTCATTACGTGCCGCGGTGAGATATATTGTTAAGATATGAAACTTTGAATCACACTACATTAGGGAAAACCACATCAGTACCCCAAACATATATAGTTAAAAAGAGTGAGAATCATGAAGGATTTTAAAAAATTATTCCCTATCGAGTATTGAGATGTTTAATATTGAGAAGTTGTAGAATAAATTTTTTCATTTAACCCAATGGTACGAGAATGAAAAATAACAGAAGTATTATAGAAAATACAAAAGAAAAATGATAGTTCAATTCAGCTCTGGAACTCGAGCGCTTCAAAATTTTAATCTCATGACGAAATAATTCATGTGATAATCAAATATTTAATAAATTTCTGAGAATTTTTTTGTGTCTTCTATTCACCATACAAGCAATCTTATTATTTGTTTTCAATATTCGGGCATATGGGGTAGCGTAATTTTTATTCGGATACTTACATGTTAGTATAATACAACCAAGTCTGAAGAGAAAAACTCCTATATTCGGAAATCGAAAGGGACCCCATTTTTCTGAAATGAGAGGATAAAGTGCCTCGATGACGACGTACATATTCAAAGTGTAAGTAAGCATCACTGATACTCCAATTAATACAACAACACTCTGGGACAATCTGAAAGGGAATTTATATAAGTTTGTTATTTTGCTTCATTAATAATTTGAACCGAGTTGTTCGATAATTGTAACATTAGTTCTCTTCTTTAAATTCGATGTCGTAGACTTAAAGGGAAGTTTCGTTTATTTTGGCTCAATATATAGTTCTTCAAAACAAATTTTCCTCAAACATCTTCACAGGTAGAATGATTAACTTTCTTTCTTTTCATATTGAAATTAATTTTATGAGTACAGTAACGGTGTGAAAAATAAGAAAAAATAAAACGAAAGGCAGATAGAAAAAATTGGCACCGATTTTTCGTGAAGAAATTAAGGTTGAGTGGAAAAAAGTATATAAATCGAAGTGGAATAACAATACGTGATGAAAAACCAAAAAACGTCGATTGCATCAAATGCATATATAAATGTGGTGAACATTTTTCACAAGCAGATAGAGAGGCATTGTGCCAAGAGTATTATAATCTGGCTGATGATGTGCACCAGAAAAATTAATTCGACATCGTTAATACGGAAGGTGTCAGTTGCTGGAAAACTAGATAATCCAAAATCTAAAAATCGAGGGGTATCCCGAGTTTATTACTGAAAGAACTCTGCCGGAGAATCCCACAGAGTATGTTTAAAATAATTTTGAGGTAGGTACATTTGCAATTTCTCATCGGGTAGTCAAAAACTGTACAAATAAGATGGACGGTAATGGTCTTTATACTGGACATTATAAGAAATCGATGTTCAGCCACCAAATGCTGCTCCTCCGGAAAGCATTCCGTTAGTGAAGGAGCACATAGACTCAGTTCCAAGAATAGAATCATGAAAGCAGTACCTGTCGCCTGATCTCAATATTTCTAAAATGTATATATTGTATAAAGATGGGTTTTGCTTTTAAAATAATGTTTGAGCTGTATCTTTGTTGATCAGTAGAGGTATGGTTACAGGCGTTACTGCTCAACTTGACCTATAAACGTGGACTAGAATCAAAAATTTAAAAAACCAAAATTTTTCTGTATCACCTTGGGTTGGCCTGTGGTGGTGAGGCCTAAACAAATGAGTTTATGCAAATCTACCGTTATGTTCTTACCTATTACTAGCGATTTTATAGGCGTGATGAGAGTATTTCACGTTCATTTTTTAAGATTCAAATGTCAGGTATTACGTAATTCTTATGCAAAATGCAATAGGGGTGTTCCAAGTTGATTAGTCATATCGCTTGCGATAATTACAGAATTATTACTGATAGTTACTTGTTGTTTTATCTGATGCAATATGCGAAATGTTTACATTATATTAGCCTTGTATTTTCATATTTTTTAATTCAATTGCTCTTGATTGCACTGCGTTCGAAATAACTGGTTTTTAAAAATATAATTGAAAATAACATTCTCTTCAATGTCCTTGTCTTGTTCACAACGACCGCGACTATGTGACACCGGTCATGACGTCATAGGAGGTGGGGCATGTAATTATCATAAATTTCCAATTAGACTTGCAACAGACACTATAAATTGAAAAAGTTTTCCTTCACGCTTCAGTTACGCTTGAATATTACTCAAGTATTATTTGCGAGAAAAAATGGAGAATATAAATTCAGCAAAGTCAGTCAGTTCTCTTACTAAAGGGTTGTTGTCGGCAACAAGAGAGGCAGTTTCACTGATCAGAACCCTTGACGAGGTTAAAACCAATATACAATTAATTAACAGAAATATGCATTTACTACGAAAAGCAGTGAAAAAAAGGGAATATGCTCTGGCTATGATGAAATATTATCGGCAGCAATTGAGAGTGAAAAAGAAGAATCTTGAGAAAATTGGTGGTGGACTTCAACCCAAAGGAAAAAAGTATGTGATGTGGGAAAATTCTGAATCGTGTTTTTCGAAAAGGATGTGTACTGGAATGATCACTAATTTATCAGTAAAAGACCAGATAGAGTTTTTCCAGCGAGCATTTAAAATTTTTTCTCGGAAAATAAAGGAGCAGTTGCAGAAGTGTGGATTGCTGAAAGTCAATTCGATGTTTACTGGACTGTTTATTAAACCGAATTCAGAAGAGAGTGACATTAAATGGTTAAACACCAAGAATGCCGTTATCGATTCCGATACAAAATTGAGTGATTGGTTCGAGCAACACATCACCAGTGTGGTACTGAAAGAGTTGGAAGAATTTCAGGAACGAGATTCAGGATGGGCCTTGGCAGAGATTCAGAATTTAAAATTAAATCAGTATGAGCCATTGAGTTTTAGTAATTCGACATATGTTAAGACACCACAATTTCTTAAAGGAAAAAAAGGTATTGTAAATATTGAGAGTAACGATGAATTTTGCTTTCTGTGGTCAATAGTAGCTGCTTTATATCCAACAACTGAAAAAAATAATACTCGCATAAATAATTAGCCTCATTTTTCGAATGTGCTCAAATACGAAGGTATTGAGTTCCCGATTAAATTGAAGGATATCCCTAAATTCGAACTAATGAACAATTTATCTATTAATGTTTTCGTTTGTGAGAAAAAGAATATTTCACCGGTTTTATTGAGTAGAAATTCTAACACAAGAGAAATTAACCTTTTAATGCTACCAAGACATTCTGATGATATGGACGGAGAGCAACTCTATCATTTCGTGTTGATTAAAAATATGTCATATTTACTAGGAAGTCAAGTTACAAAATACAATCAAAAGCAATACTTTTGTTTCAGATGTATGAATCATTTCTCTTCTGAAACCTTGTTACAGACTCATAAATCCAGTTGTTTTTCAAATAAAAAAACTGCAATTAAACTACCTACCGAATCGGAAAAATATTTGAAATTCAAAGATTTTTCTCATAAGGAAAAGGTTAGATTTACAATTTATGCAGACCTTGAAAGCATTCTGGAAAAATGTAATGGAAAGTTGAGTGAAAATTCTCATTCTTCAGCTCGTAAATATCAACATCATAAAGCGTTCAGCGTAGCGTATTATCTCCATTGTTCTTACGATGATTCTTCGTCCCGCTTTCAATCGTATCGAGGAAAAGATTGCATACCTTGGTTTGTGCGTGAACTTCACGAGATTTCAAAATTTGTCGATGAAAAATTAAAAATAAATCATCCAATCTCGGGTGATTTTAAACAGAGTACCACATGTCATATTTGTGAAAAACCGTTCAAAGGTAATGATATAAAATGTAGGGATCATTTTCATTTACAACCAAAAAACAACTTCATGGGTCTAAGTCATCAATCTTGTAATTTGAATTATCAAGAACCTCATATTATCCCCGTATGAGGAGGGAGAAGAAGGAGGAATACATATATAAAACAAGCTTATAAACGTAATAGCATTCAACAGCAGTCTTCGACTAATGGCAGATCTCAAAGTAAGAGTGGAAAAATTGTGTCAAGAATTGGAGATTTTAAAACAGAAAATTTCAATATATGAACTGTGTAGATTATTTCAACTATTGAGAATCAGCGAAAATGACGAGTGAATTACAAATGGTACTTACTCACTACAAAAACAAATTTATTTTCGACTTGGAAGCCAGATGGTTGAGTTTCGACCATTTTGAAAATAACCAGTTGAATAACATCATAATGGAAATTAAGGAAGATTTGCAGAAGAGAATCGAGAATATTGTATTCAATGGACACAACTTGAATGAATGCAGCAACGAAGATTGTTTCAGCTGTCAAATGAACTTGAATGATTTGAAAGCATATATGGCAGCATATGAAGTCCTATTTTATTTCATCATGAACCAAATCAGTATAGAGGAACTCTGCACCTTCTTCGTCAATTTCACATTAAGTTCATACATTAATTTATTATGGGCAGAACTTCCAAATTATTTAAAAGAAGAATATGGTTATTTTATTGGTCCTTCACCTCAACAGTCTGAAGAAGATGAAGGCTTCGATGAAGAATATTATTCTCCCCCTACTCCTCCTTCTATACCCGAAGAAGAAGATTCAGGTTTCGATGGACAATATTTTATGTGAATTATATATTGTAAAAATAAATGTATTCATAAAAACATGTTATTAATTGATTATTTTACATTATCAGAGCTTGTCCAACTATTTCTAAAATTGTCTAACCCTAACCATTTAACAAACAATTTTTTGTCTTTTCTCTTAATAACTTTTTCAACTAGAAGAATGTCTTGATGTATCACACGTTGCAGCTCCATTTCATAGAATCCACCAGAAATTGATTCGTTGTTTTCATCGTTCAACAGATATGTAATTGGATTTGTACTTTGTACTTTTCTAACTGTAAATATCTCATTAGACCAATTCGGTGTATATGATTTATCGAAAAGGCTTCGATGTTTACTAATTCGAACCTGATCGCCAACTTTGCATTTCGAATTCAGATTTCTAATTTTGATCTGGCTGTAGATGCTCAAAAGATGCTTCTCATTTTTTTTATTAATTTGATTTGGCTTCATTCCAATAGTTCTATGAACGGTGTTGTTGTACAAATCAACAAGTTCTTCTAAAATATTCAACCATTTATAGGAGCCTTGTAAACTGAATCTTTTCCATAGAATATTCTTGAATGTTCTGTTGAATCTTTCGATAATTGAAGCTTTTTTGGAACTCCAAGTATTGTAGTGATTTATTCTAAACTTTTTCGTGAGTTGGTCGAAGCTTTTATTATAAAATTCCTTGCCCAAATCAGATTGTAGATTTTTCGGTTTATTTTTCATTTCAACCAAAATTTTGTTCATTGCACTCGTCACTTCTTCACGCGATTGCCTTTTCAATGGTTCAACCCAAGCTTTTTTTGAAAAACAATTGATACAAGCCAGAATATATTTATAACCTTTATTCTCCCGTGCATAAGGTATCATCTCGATCAAATCTATTTGAATCAGATCATTGATACCTTTCAACATTACTTTACGTCGAGGAAAATTGACTCTCGCCATTCTATGAATTTCATTGACAACATCTTTTTTGATTTGGCTAATTTTTTTCATACCGTACTGAACGGCGATTGAAAGCCTATTGGAGATTCAATTAACAGTTCAACAAATAAATGCTTATTCTCCACACCACAAAATTTTATTCTATCCTTATTTTGTATTAAGGTATTTTTTATTTCACTAACCCTATATTTTCGATCATTAATCATGATGTTTATACCATGCGAATGATTATGAACTTCAACGATAGCTTCTTTTTCTAGTAAAAATTCCCAATAATCCTCAGTTTGGAATAAGATATAATTTTTAGTTTTAGAATCAATTTTGTCCGATTCAAATCGTACTAGAATTTTATATGTATAATATCTGAAATCATTCTCATATCGCTGCTTTCGATAATATGTATTGATGTGATGCCCAAATTTATCAATACTTATTCTATGACATAAGCCTCACGTAGTTCTTCTAAAATAGACTCAATTTCGTTTATATGACCTGTATGTCCAGCTGTTTGCGAGGAAACTAACAAACGCAATCTATCAACAAGCTCATTTATATCCCAAAAAACATAATCTACTGGATTGTTACTGAACACTTTCATCTTCGTCATTTCACCACCTCGTTTTCTAGATCTAAGAGATGAAGAACGAGGTCTTTGAGGAACTAAGGGAGCAATTGAAAGTTTACCAATAATTTCCTTATACTTGTAAGAACCATTACCTGCAATCTGATTCCTAGGATTATAATTTCTTATTGTTCTCTTGACTATATCCAAATAATTTTTCTCGTCTGAAGCTTTGAATCAGGATGGTCGTTTTTTGAATAACAGTTCAAATAGACCTGGAGTCACTGTATAAGTAATTGAGTTTCCCAAATTATCTGTAATTATTACATCACCAAGTTCACGGTCTACTGAAAATTGCGCTAGTCCAATTTTAAGTGTATTACTTTCAGGATCAAACCTCACACCATATCGAAAATCAAAATTATTCTCTACGTCGCCAATCATTTCACCAATATATTGACGTGGCGAAGGTGGTAAACTATTCAACCAATGAACTAATTCATCCGACTCGGAAAATGTCTGAATATATTCTTTGCTGTCTTCTAGCATTCTACTGAACGCCTCATTTTATTTATCTGTTTGTTCTTCGTCGTTGTCGTCATCTTCTTCTTGTTCATCAGATTTCGATGAATATACCTCTTCATCAAGAAGGAAGTCTGGTTCTAATTTTCTCTTTCGAACAGAGGTTTTTCGGCTAGTAGTTTTATGTTTCTCCTCCTTCTTAGGTTCTTCTTTTTGTTCGTCTTTGATTGAATGTAAATCCAAATTGCCTGTGTTGAGTTTCTGAGCTATGTCCTGCAATCTACTAGTTATTGGTAAGAAAGACTCTTTCCCTTCGATTTTGTCTCTTTTAAGTTGACCAAACTTTTCCTTCAAAACTTTCCTCACATTCACAAGGTCTGATTTTACTTTAATTTCATCCATTCTACAACAGGCTTATACAACAGGTCTGTAAAAGCTGTCTTTCTGTTTGTAAAAGCTGTCTGTCTGTCTATAAAAGCTGTCTGTCTGTCTATAAAAGCTGTCTGTGTATCTGTAAAAGCTGTCTGTTAACCTACTCATTGATCCCATTCGAATGCTTGAAAATATAATATTCACGGTATTATATACTGATCTAATCCCTTCCGAAATCTCCCTTTAGTAATCTCAGAATCCTTGTCAATCACTAAAAATCCAAACTTATCTTTCCAACATTCTTCACACATTTATTTGAACTGATCATATTCAATGTCTGTATTCACATGTTCGTTATAGATATATCTTAGATTCAATTCATCTAATCGAAATAAAATTATCAAATTTGCATTATCTCGCTCCAATTGCTTCGGAATCCTTGTATACGTTTGACAAAGATAAAAGCAATCAATTTTATTATGTCGCCCCATGCTGAAATATTCTCTCATTGTATCCTGCTTATCACAAGATACATCATCGAAGATGAATATAGAATTCGTTTTAGCTTCAAATTGTTGTATAATGTTTTCACAATTTTGATATTTGAAATAATTGATTCCTTTGATTGGAGTTATAATATTTTTCAGAAGCATATATTTCGGTTGAGCTAGAGACTTTGAATAAACGTATATATTCTCGAAACGTAGTAAAATGCAGAAGTAAAGTGATCATTACATTAGTTTTTCCACAGTTCGAGGGGCCTATGATTAGACACCGTATTGTCGATGGAAAAAGAGAGCCATGTCTTTTAAAAACTGTTACTGAATTTATATCTCTATTATCTATTGGTAGAGTTGCTTTCTGTTTCACTATCCTCATGACTGATTGAGAAGGACTGGCTGACTAAACTTTTCAGTATGTATTTATACCTGATTATAAGTGAAAATTTCATTCATTTTGTAAACAGGAACCGAGCAACAACTTATAAAAATGCTGTGTCCAAAGAAAAAAGTTAGTCGTAAATCGAACTTTACCAAGAAAGGTGGCGGTTTCGTGAATACTTTAATTAACAAACTTCCTGTGGAATTACACATTCCTTCATATTCGTATTGTGGACCGGGAACTAAGCTTCATGAAAGATTGAAACGAGGTGATCCAGGAATCAATAAATTGGATGAAGCTTGTAAGGAACATGATATAGCATATGATCAAAATACTGACTTGAAATCTAGTTATATTGCAGATCGTATTTTGTCATCTAAAGCATTAGAAAGATTCCGTTCATCTGACGCATCATTAGGAGAAAGAGCAGCTGCATTAGGTGTTAGTACTATCATGAAAGCAAAGACCAAATTAGGAATGGGTATTTTAAGGAAAAATAGAAAAAACAAGAAAAAGAGAGAGGCGGAGGATTATCTTTGAATTCTGCAATTTCTTTAGCAAGGAAAGCTCTGAAGAATAACCCCATGTCTGATATGAAGAACTCGATTAAGATTGCTGTGAATGCAATAAAAAAAAAATAAAAAGAAGGGTAGAAAAATGTTGAACTCTGCTCGCGTTATACCAGTACCAAAAAGCGGTGGCTTTCTTCCGCTAATTCCTTTGTTTGCAGGATTGTCCGCTATTGGAGCCCTCACTGGAGGGGCGGAAGTATTGCTAAAGCTGTGAACGCTGCCAAAGTGGCATCGAAAAATTTGAAAGAAGCTCAACGTCACAACCAAATGATGGAAACTATATCTATGGAAAAAGGTTTATATTTAAGACCTTATAAATCTGGATTAGGTCTTTTTTAGCCCCTGCTGGAATGAAAGAGAATTACCTGTGAAGCTACCCAACCGTTCACTCACAAATGTTGACTTGATAAAATTTATCGGTATATTGAAAATCCCTCATTTTCGCGGAGTATTCATGAGAAATAATTTACCTCGTAAAATTTCAACGCAAGAGTGTGGAATAATAAATTTAGATTCAGAAGAAAATGATGGAACCCATTGGACTTGTAATGTAAAAAATAAAGAAAAAATTGTTTATTTTTACATTTGGTGATTTACGACCGCCTCTGGAAGTTATTGAATATTTCAAATCGATGCCTTGTACAATTTATTTTAATTATGATAGGTATTAAACCTTCAACTCAATAATTTGCGGTCATCTCTGTCTCAAGTTCCTATTTAATTATGCAGTATAAATAACTCAACTTCTCTTGACTATTTTCATTCAATAAAAAGCAAGCGATAAACCAGTATGTCATATACTTTCACAATATCAGGTAACGAATCTGTTTTAACAACAACGTTCCATCCAGCTATCGATTTGGATGAAAACGTTGAGTATGAAATAGGTTTGATCACATTTGAGACATATAATTCTATTCCGAATGTGAATAAAAGAAATAATAAATTTCGCTACTATCTACCAAATAGCACCACTGAAAAAGTTTTAGAGATACCTGAAGGGGCATATGAAGTATCAAGCATAAACGATTTTTTTAATCAATCTTTGGAAGAACATTCAAGAGAAGGAATGTACTTATTCGATCACACAGGTAAAATTACGAAAAAAAAAAACTCGAAGATATATTAATGATTGATTTGAAAGCGAATAATAATACATTGAGGAGTGAAATAAAAGCAACATTTGATATTAATTTTCAACCACACGATACATTGGCTGATATCTTGGGATTCAAACATACCAAACTCTTAGCCAATAAAAGACATATTTCAGATTTTCCTGTAGATATTAATCAAGTTAATATTATAGGTATTGAATGTAATATAGCATCAGGATCGTACAGAAATAACAAAAGTGTACATATAATTCATGAATTTTTTTCGAATGCTCCGCCAGGTTTCAAGATCATAGAAACACCATGAAATAAAATTTATTCACCTGTCAATACTAAACAAATTGATGTGTTAAATATTCAAATAGTCGATCAAGAAGGTAATCTCGTTAATCTACGTGGAGAAGTCGTGACGGTAAGGTTACATCTAAGAAAGAGGTCCTGATGGGTATCAATTTTCATAAAAGTCTTGTTGATAGGAGAGCTGACAAATATTCTACTATAAATAACATTATCCAAAGAAGTCCAGCCCTTGCTGAATCGAGAACCAATCAATTAACATTTGAGAATAAACGATTTCTCTCCTCGCTTGGATTGAAAATAATAAATTGAGGTAAATAGGTGAAACATTGATCGTGAGATTTGTGTAATATTTAGAACTATTCAGTAGGAGCTCTTGTTAGAAGAATGGATATCCTTAATATTGACGAAAAAACCATATTCGACGATTCCATAACGAATGCTGAAAAGAATTCACATCTACCATATGCAGAAAACGCGTTCAACAACAACGATGAAATCAGAATTCCTATTCAACAACAAGATGTCTATACTCACCCTTGGAATAGCTCGCTCTACTTAGAAGGCAAAATTAATGCTAAAACAAAAGATGGCACACCATCATCAGCTGTTAAGTTTGTGAATAATGGAATAGTGAGTCTTTTCGATGAAATTCGATTTGAAGTTGGCTCCATAATCATAGACAGAGTCCATTTACCAGGAATTGCTACCACCATGAAAGCTTTTTGTTCATTTAGTAATGACGAGAGCAGAGCATCATCTATTTCTGGGTGGAATCCTTTGGAAGACAGCAACAAAATAACTGATAGTTCGGGAAACTTTAACGTAGTCATACCTTTACGTTTTCTATTCGGATTTTGTGAAGATTTCAAACGTATACTCATCAATTTACGACAAGAATCGGTGTTGATTCGTACAAATTCTGATACAAACGCTATTGTAAGCAGTGAAAAAGATGGAACTTTCAATATAAACTTAACAAAGGTTATATGGAGAGTACCTCATATTAATGTTGAGAATAAAGAAAAAATCAGACTCTTAGGTCAGATTTCAAGTAATAAAGAACTCGATGTACCCTTCAGATCATGGGAGTTGTACGAAAATCCTTTGTTGCAGCAAACTATGAAACAGAGTTGGACGATCAAGACAAGTACTCAAATTGAGAAACCACGATTCACAACCGAAAAAATAATGTTGAGTCCGACTTTAGCAAGTTTGATCATTGTAATCTGTCTGATATAAAACTGTTTTTAAATTCGGAGATGTTTCCATACGACAATATCAATCTCAATTTCAAAAACAATCAGTTCGCTCTTCTATGCGAAATGTACGCATGCTTTCAAAAATCGTATTATGGTAGGGAGAGCCAGGTATTATTAGACCCTTATAAGTTTAGAGATATTGCCCCATTGTCAGTTATCGATTGCTCACGTCAGAATGAAGTTCTTAAATCCGGTTCTGTGGATATACGTCTAGAATTTGAAACTTCTGAAAATATTCCAGCAAATATATCAGCATACTGTCTAATTTTACATGATAAATTGGTGAAATATTACCCTCTAACAAGTACTGTGAGAATAGTACAATAAAAAATGCTGTTCACAGTGGATGTTCAAGGCTTTCAGTACAAGAATAGTGAATTCTTATGCAAAGAAATTGTTGTTCTGAAAAACCTCCGCTGTTTTCATGAAATAGTAAATATTCCAATTCATTGCGAGCATCTTGAAGAAAAATTTAGACGTCATGCTGGTTGGGTTACCAAAATATTCACGGATTGAGATGGAATGAGCCAGGTACTATTAACCTTTCTCAAATTGAAAATTTCCTAGCAAAATTGACTTCTGATTACGAGGGACCAATCATTGTAAAACGATTGCAAAAAAAGAAGTGGATCCAAAGATACGTATCAAATAGAGTGATTGATATAGAAACAGAGTATAACTGCCAAGCTGAAATTCCCGAATGTTCTGAATCCTGCTCTGTTCACTATAATGAAACCAGACGTTGTGCTCAAATTAATGTATTCAAATGGGCAGATTGGTGTCTGAATAATATTCTTCAGCTCAAGAAATAATTTATTGTAGCAATATATTGTATTTCATTTGCATAATAAAATATAATAGGATAACAATTACGACAGATTTGCATTTCAATAAACTATCCAACTTCTTCAAATAATTTGGAACTCACAAGATATACACAATAATATTTAAAACGCTTACCTTATGGCATGAATATATGTCGTTTTCAATTAAAACCAGTCATTTCAAAAATCGCTCCGTTAATTACGACAGATTAGCATTTTAATAAACTATTCAACTTCTTCAAATAATTTGGAACTCACATAATATACACAATAATAATATTTAAAACGCTTGCATTATTTATTCGTTATGTATTCAACACTACACAGACGTATGAAAATATCGTCCTTATTCATAAGAAATAACTTTCCCTTGATAAATGCCTAACCTTGTAATTGAACTGATACAATGTAAATATTCCAAATATTGCATCACCATATCAATTGAGTTAAAAAAATCTGTAATTACCGCAAGCGATATGACTAATCAAATTGTAACACTCCTATAGATATATGAATAGTTTTATTCATAAAAGAATACCTATCTGTCCAACTTTTTGAATTTCAAAAATGTTAGTGAACACCACTATTTATTCAATAAGAAAACCTGACATTTGGATCTTTAAAAATGAACCTGAAATACTCTCGTCACACCTATAAATCGGTTCATTTATTGAATAAGTTGAATAGTTTATTAAAATACAAATCTACCGTAATTAACGGAGCGATTCTTGAAATAACTAGTTATAATTGAAACCGACATTCTTTTCTATAAATTATGAATGGAATAATTTATATAATATACAGGTTGTGTCAACCAATTTAGGGATTACATGTTGAGAATGACGATATGGTAACGTAGAGAATCTTCTACATGACGTAGGTTCGAACGGCATCTCCTTTTTTTAGGCCTCACCACCACAGGCCAACCCAAGGTGACACAGAAAAATTTTGGCTTTTTTAATTTTTGATTTCAGTCCACGTTTAAAGGTCAAGTTGAGCAGTAACGCCTGTAACCATACTACTATCAGTGTTTTGTATGCAACTCATACAACACCGCCAAAGACAAAATACTTCTACAAAAAGATTACATCAATCACAAGCAACGTGAAAAACATGTCATGCAAATGAAAGCAGATGATGAACAATGATCACATGCAGAAAAAGGCAAAACGTTCAGATCAATATCTCTTGATCTGCAAGCAATTTTATCTGTTTCCCAAGTAGGCGATAACCAAATTTATTACAAACATAAATTAAATGTCTATAATTATATTATTCATGATGCATCTAATTCTGACGGGTTCTGTTTTGTTAGGGACGAAACACACGGAAATAAAGGCAGTGTTGAAAATATCTATCAATTAGAGACTATTGACCTAAAATTTATGGAGACTGGACACTCATACCAAGAGGCAGACTCAATGCACTCAACGATAGAGGGGCTCAAACGTCATAAAAAAATTTACTCTTCGCGCGAATGGTGATCTCATCGGCCAGGCTGAAACCTAGAGAATATTACGTAAAGAATTTGAAATTCAGTAAATTTTTTGATTTACGAAAACTCCTATCAGATACTGTATTTAACACAACACTAAATACAAAGAAAGAGAAAGTTAACTGGCTTCATTTTCAGAAGAAAAATCCTTATATGATACAATACAAGTACAACCTCTCAAACGAAAGCTCTTTTGAACTGGATATCACAGACAGACGTGAACTGGGACAAAAAAGAACTGGGAATCCGTTACATGTCGAAATGTTTTCGTTGGGTTTCAAAAGTTTGTTCATTAACAATAAAGTTGAATTTTAGTCATCTAGGTAGTTCAATTTAAACAAAGAATTGTATATATCGAATGTAGTAAGTACAGGTTTTTTTTCGAACAAATAAATGTATAGCGACATATGTGGTTACTACAGGTATTTTATATTATTTTCCAAAATTTTTGTTACTGTATGATCAAATATCGCAAGTGAATTTTTTTACCCTAAAGCTAATAAAATAACCAAATATAATACAGCATCTTCGATATTCAAACGTTATCCTGTGAATTGAAGTGAACTAACAAACTTTAAATTTCATATATCTCAAAACAAACTATTTTTCACTCAAAACATTTGTGTACTAGATCATCAGTATCCAGTAAAGCTGAAAAATTGAGTGATGTATAGGCAGACTGCATCAGCCAAAAACACTATTTAGGCCAAGCTACAGAGATTTAGAGTGAGCATTTTGTGTAAAAAGTGTTAGAAGAAAACCAGCTCCGCCATTGTTTGTGAAATAGTTCCACATGATATAGCGATATGTTTTTCACTCGACTTTATTATTTATATCTTTGTTATTAACAACTTTATGCAAAAACTCGCATGGTGATGGTGTCAATAGACTTATATGAGAGGTCGGATGACTCGATCAGACCCTTAGTCTATTGAAAAATCGAAAAAAACAGGCCAAAATGCAGTTTTTTCAAAAATTCATAACTCGGTTATTTTTTAAGGTGAAGCGTAGATCCTCCGGTTTCTATTATTTATCAATATAAACTTCATTTGTGCGAAGAACAGGAACTGTCCGATGCATAGTTTTTGATCTGAGGCCATTTGAATATTTTACTATGCAATTTTCCAGCAGACCTGAATGCGACAGGTATGGTCCGATTTCAATTTACAAAAAAGGTTTTGAAAGTAGAATTCTCATAGTTCGAAACGTTCGTCTTGGTTTTAAACGAAAGCGCTGAGAAATATGTTAAAAATAAAGCTGAACATGACGAAAAACGGCCGAGCGCGTGAGAGTAGTTGAAGAGTGGGGGTAGAGCAGCTGGCAAGGATAAGCCTGACATTCGAAAGCGTCGGCATTTTGAACATGACGGTTATTTCTCGGCCGTTTTTCGTCATATTCAGCATCATTTCAAACATATTTCTCAGTGTTTTCATGTAAAACCAAGACAAACGTTTTGAACTATGAGAATTCTACTTTCAAAATCTTTTTTTGTAAATTGAAATCGGACCATACCTGTTGCATTCAGGTCTGCTGAAAAATTGCATAGTAAAATATTCAAATGGCCACAGATCAAAAACTATGCATCGGACAGTTCCTGCTCTTCGCACAAATGAAGTTTATATTGATTATTAATACCAACCGGAGGATCTACGCTACAGCTCGAAAAATAAACGAGTTATGAATTTTTGAAAAAACTGCATTTTGGTCGGTTTTTTCAGATTTTCTCTCAGACTGAGGGTCTGACACCATCACGATTACTCTGATAGTTTCAATTTTATAAGCAAAAAACTAAAAAAAAAACGTTTTTTTGCATAAAATTATTAATAACAAAGATATAAATAGTAAACAGTGAAAAACATATTACTATATCATGTGGAACTATTTTACAAACAATGGCGGAGCTGGTTTTCTTCTAACACTTTTTACAAGAAAAAATCTCTGTAGCTTGGCCTATATTGAATTGTGGTATCGGATTCGGATTTCGGCTTATATTTCTGCCAATTAACTTCATGGACATTTTTCACATCAAGTTATTTTTTTTGATTCTGGAAACCAAGAAGTGTTTTCCAGAATGAAGATTTTCATAATTCAAGCAATCTTAAAATAAAAAAAATGAGAACTAATGAATAAAACTGTACAAATTCGTATAAAACTAAGATAAAGAATAACTGAATTTTTTTTTTTTCAACAAATACTTGACTAGTGCTAGAACAACGACTGAACAGACATCAAGTTTCAAGTATTCTAGTAGTAGGGGACAAAAGCGGGGATTTTGGGATTTACTCAAGCGCGGCAGAATAACATATGGGGGGGGGGAAACATTGTATCCTGTTAAGTACCCCACCATACATGAACCCTTGATATGGAGGCGTTCGTCTAGGGCAGCCGATCAGATTAGTAAAAAATAATTGATCGTTAGAAAATTTCGAGCGCGTCAGATTAAGGCAAGGTGAGTTAATAACATGCAGAAGAGTATGCTTTTCACTAATCTGAACGATTTGCGCTTAGCATAAGCAAATAGCAGACTCACAAAGTTGCAAGAAAAAACGTCACCTGGAAATTCTCGACCACGGTTGAATTTTTTTCGAATTTTGAAGTAAATGTCACCGTTTTTTTAAATTTTGAAGGAAATGTTATGACTTTTTTCGAATTTTCGAATATCGGTCATGAGTTTTGGTCCCTTCCAAATCGTCAGTATTTTGAATAGGAGCTCCTTCAGGGTTTACTCAACATCCACAATATCTGACGTGCTCGAATAAATTTTTTTTTCAATTTTCAACCCCTTCATATGGTTTCCTCCACCATGCAAACCGGCAGATTAACCTAACTTCATCATCATGTGGGGTATTTTTTTACAATTTTTACAATCTGTACACGTCTACAGCTCGCATTCCAGTCCCAGAGTATTAATAAACTCTAATATATAGGAAGGCTTCAAGGAGGTTATTTCCTCACTTCTGAAAGTTTCTTGACCAAAGCATTTCTTTCGTTGGCTTGCAATGGCGAGGCATTCTGTAGCCAGCAGGAGTTTCCTCCTCCTCCCCATAGAATCTACACTCGTCAGTTTCTGATAAACCTATTCTCATCAGATGCTCTCTGAGGTGACAATTTCCTGTGAGGAAGCCAGTGAGGAGGTGTAATCTACTCTTACTGAGATCCAGATTCCGCCAGAGTATTTCTCTCTCGGTTTTCTTCCTTTCCCGAAACTCTCTTTTATAGGTGCATATTCCTATACCACAGAAAATTTCTGGGCCAGTCAATGGTGCTCGTGCTCCTTTTCTGGAGAGTAAATTGGCCTCTTCAGTTCCTTTGATTACCGAGTGACCTGGAAATCTAGACTAAATAGATCTTGTTATTCTTGCCTATTTCATTGAGTTTCCTTTGGCACTCCCACATCAACTTCGAATCGATGACGTGGGAGCTCAGTACTTTTATAGCGGCTTGGCTATCAGAATGGATCGTAAGGTTGCATTTCTGATAGTTTCTTTCTAGGTTCATATCAGCACATATTTCGATTGCCAGTATTTCTGACTGAACTTAACTTCAGACTTCCATTCTATGGTGTCTCCATTCAATAGGAGGAATTTCATGGCCGGTAGTTTTCTTTCCCGGGTGAAAGGAGAGCTCAATAATTCTGAGATCCTACTATAGTGAATTAAATAGAGTGCCATCGTATTTTCCTTTATCTATTAAGACTATGTCATCAGCATAGCCTACGCATTCGAAGCCATGCTCCGTTAGCCTATGTAATAGTTCATCCACTACAAGGCAGGAGAGATATAACTCCACCCTGAGGTGTTCTTCGAGTGACTTTGACAGAGATGGATTGATTTCCCACCGGTGTCTCAGCTGTCCTCGTCGTCAACACTTCATACATCCATCGCATAATAGTATCATTTACCCCTCACTTTCTGAGTGCCTCTCTGACAGACACATGTGTTGTGTTGTCAAAAGCCCCAGATATATCCAGGAAATCATACATTGCGATTTCTTCATTATTCAGGCTTTTCTGGCTGACTTTAGTCAGCTGATACAGCGCGGTCTCTGTTGATCGTCCGCCCGGTAGGCATGCTGACATTTATGACGTGGTGTATTTTCCAGATTCTCCGTTCTTATGTGTTTATCACTACTTTTCCATCGTTTTAAGTAGAAACTATGTTAAGCAGATTGGTCAGAAATATCTAGGGTCAGTCCCGTCTTCTATCCCTATTTTTGGAATGAAGGTTACTCTTGCCCTTCTCCATTCTTAAGGTACTTGACCCTATGCCAAGCTGTGTATTGATTTCTTCAGCAGATGAGGCAGGATCCCTTCCACCCTTTTCTGCAGGAGTACCGAAATAACCCCATCCACTCCTGGGGATTCATATGGCTGAAAGGTGCTTATTGCATATTCAAGCCGTTGCCTTGTAAATATTTTCCTAGCAATACACGAATCCTCCTTTTGGGTGTTCTTGGTGTGCTCCATTTCTGTTTCAGTACTGCTTATGGGCTCACTACCTATAAAGTTTTGAAAGGAAGAATCGATCTTTCCTCTTCTCCTTCAGTGTATGACCCGTTAGGCTTTTTGAGCAACCCTCCCCTGTAATGCTGGGCCCTGGTTAGAAAATAATGCACTTGTTCGTCTGACACTTTGGTCTTTATTTACTGTAGACTATAGACTTCTCGCTAAAACCTCGGGTAGCGTGATGAGTGTCTATGTCTATCTATCAGAGATTCCCTCTGGTTTATAAACATATATCACATAAAGATACCATTGATATACGACCTTGTCCACACGTAATTGTAGATTGTTTATAAACAAGTACGACACATAACATTCTTGTCTATTATAACAATGACTGACACTGACCTACTTGTCTACCTGCACTACACCTCCCAGGAAAATTGAGAGAATTTTATTGAGCGAACTCGAGGAAATTAATTCTGTTTCATCAAAATTTATGATAAAAAAAAATTTTTTTCTTTTCAATTTCCTGGAAAGAGTTTAATCACCTTATACATTTCTGAAAGTGCGCTGGTAGTATAATTACAATAACAATTTTTAAAATAATTGAGTATAATTAAGCTAACAATTTTTAAACAATTCATTTTAGGTATTATCTGACGCCCCTATACTGTCGCGATGATACGCCATATTTTTGATATATTTATTAATTACCTCATTTCAGTCATAGTACTCGATATAAATTCTTTTTTACTTCAATTTGTGGACTCTTCCATTTTTCTAATTCATCAAATAATGTATACCCATCTATACATAAATACAATAGTAACAATTAATCAATATATATATATATATATATATATATATATATATATATATATATATATATATATATATATATATATATATATATATATAAATATATATATATATATATATATATATATATATATATATATATATATATATATATATATATATATATATATATATATATATATATATATCACAATAATAATAACTAAGGTCCTTAAAACTGATTATATTGCCTTGCCTTTCTTATAATCGAGAGCTCTTTAATTCCATTCTTCTTTACAGCTTTTAAAACTCTCAATATTTCGTCTCGCGCCAATGCCAATCGAATATTTAGATTACTGTTGAGTGTTGTAACATTAGTACATACCGTGTATGATTTATTCTTGGCAGCTTCCAAAATTATTGATAAATTGATAAAATAGCTGATGGATGGCTGCAGATCGTCGCAACACTTTTCCTCATAAAAAAATTATATATATATATATATATATATATATATATA
Organism: Cynegetis impunctata; assembly: GCA_030704885.1. Taxonomy (NCBI): domain Eukaryota; kingdom Metazoa; phylum Arthropoda; class Insecta; order Coleoptera; family Coccinellidae; genus Cynegetis; species Cynegetis impunctata. The sequence continues at coordinate 387,279 of JARQZK010001478.1, read as the reverse complement.
TATATATATATATATATATATATATATATATATATATATATATATATATATATATATATATATATATATATATATATATATATATATATATATATATATATATATATATATTTATATATATTTATATATATATCATACAAAAAAAATATGTTTCATCTCATTCTTCTGACAAATCCATCTCGTAATTACAGTAAGAATTCATTATTTATGAAAACATAATTCATCAGCAGGGGGCATAATCCATCCCCAGAGCTCACTTTCATTAATTGCTCTCTCCGTATTCACCATTAAATAATTGTAAATTATCTATACCACACTATTTTGGAACCTATTATTAGTCTTAGCAGTACCTATATTGAATACTGGACTTAAAGTTTAAGCATTGTTAAAAAACAATTATAAGTTCCAATTCCAATATTTTTGTCACTTTTGACAAATTCAAATAGTCAAGCTTCATCGATTAATAATAATTAACATTTTTTACTTGCGTATCATCAATTTATTGAGCAAAGGTTAACAATGTCTCAATACAAATTCTGCCGCTTTTATAATTAACACTTGTGATGCATAATACCAGCAATTCTATTTAAAAAAAAATTGATAACAAGATTTAAATTATTTAATTAATAATATTAAAAAAAAATTTTGAAGTAGGTCAACGTCTCAGCAAGATTTAACTTAAAATAATGCATACAAGCAAAATATTCATTATAATAATAAAAAAAAATTTTAGCGTCGAAATATTTAACATATTTATTACACTCTTCATAAATCTTATTTCAATTTCTTATACTGTAGATCGCAAGACTCCAAATCCATTCAATGAATCAACTGTTCATTCAGATACACAATAGTAATTTGAAGTCAATGTAATAAAGTAGATCAATGTGATCATAATATCAATATCATATAATCGATTTTCCATTCAATTAAACTGTAGCGATTGATGAATTATGTTTCTAATTGCACCCAAAAAAATATTTGTCATTAATCTTAAGTAAGAATAGTCAAGAAAAAATAATATTAATTGATTTTAAATATCAATAATAAAAAAAATTTCCCGATTAACTTGAATTACGGATAATGCATGGACGAGAAAAAAATCATAATAAAATGATAATAATAAAATTAATAATGATAAAAATTAATGATAAGGAAATATATAGGGAAGGTCATAATTTTTCAACTTAAAATCAATTAAGGAAAAGTGCATTAATGTAATAAATAATAAAAAAAAAATAATGCATGAAAACAACTAAAATAATAATGATAAGATAAATTCTAATAATTCAAAAAATGAATGTCTCTTCTTCCTCCATAACAAAAAAATAACGAAGTCTCTTCTCACTTCATATTTACACACAAAATCTATACGTCTATAGCTCGTATATCTCTGCAACATACAGCCACTGATACTAGGATAGATCCTACCTTACACATCGGAGATTTTCTTAACTCTGCTTGCTGGGTTGTCCTCTTCGGAACTTCCGTGTAGCAACCATGGGTAACACATTGGGTAGTTGCCAGCCTCTTTATGGGCGATGATTACCTCTCCTCACCATTTTATTCACCAACTAACTAACACTTCTTCCAACAATAATAATACAACTAGCAGGATCGCCATTCGCCATGTAATGATGGGTCCTGGTTAGGAAATAATGCAATTGTTTGTCTTACACTTTGGTCGCCATTTACTGTAGACTATAGTCTTCTCGCTAAACCCTCGGGCAGCGTGATGAGTGTCTATGTCTATCTATCAGAGATTCCCTCTGGTTTATATACATATATTACATAAAGGTTTTGACATGTGACCTTGGCCACACGTAATTGTAGCTTGTTTATAAACAAGTACGAAACATAACATTATTTTCTGATATAACAATAACTGGCACTGACCTACTTATCTACCTGCACTACACCAATCTTATCATAACGTTTTTTAGTCTGTGTGGGAGTGAAAGTGATATTTTCACAAAAATCTTGAAAATTAAGCTTCTTGGCCTTCCTGATCTGATTATTATACTGAGTGAGTTTCTCAGTGTATCTGTATCTATCTTCTAGGTGCCGTCTCGTTTAGTCCTGTTGAAGAGCCGACGGACCTCCTTTCTGAGGTTTGACAGGTTCTCGTTCCACCAAGAAACTTCCTTCCTTGATCGAGCCATAGCCAGTGAGCAACTGGAGTGAAAAGCCTCCATAATTGCCCCACTGACATGCTCGACTCTTTGCTCCAGATCGTAATGAGGGTGCTTTTCCCCAATTAATTTGATCAGTTCTAGATTATCCCTCAGATTGGACTTGTAAAGAGACCAATCCGTTTTTCTAGGATATCGATTTAGGGCAACGAGGTGGTATCTCCCTTTACCTTGAACTTGATTATTTTGTGATCTGAGAGTGATGGCTCGTCATCACTCTCCATGAAGTGACGATCCTCCTAGCAGCAACATCAGCAATTGTTACGTCCAGGACCTCTTCTCTTGCTCTCGTGACAAAAGTGGGTGTTGTCCCCACATTGAGGGTCTCGACATTGTTAGCTGAGAGATATTTAAGTAAGCACTCACCTTTGGTGTTATTATTTGTGCTTCCTAAAACAATATTACGCGCGTTGGCATCACAGCCAATTATGATTGGCAGCCGTTTGCTGTTGCAGTATTGTACTAGTTTATGCACTTCCTCTGGCGGTGATATCGGCCCATATCTAGCGAAGTATGCAGATGCAATAACAATGTCTCGGCCAACGTCCCCAACATTTAGGTGTACCATGATTGGGATCAGGTACCCCGAGACATGTAATCTGAAACATAAATTTATTTGATGTTGTTTCTCATGAGCACACAGGCACGTGGAGAGACTTGCCTATGGTTTTAAATCAGAGTTGAGTTATTACATGCCAAACCACTGATTTGGCACTCTTTGTTGATCTAGGGTTCCTGGATCAGAACAATGCCCAATTGCAAACTTACAAATAACCTCGTGATCACAGTTGAAGCTCTCTTCGCGTGATGTAGTTTCACTCGCGCTACCTTCGTGAAGATGAAGGTCTTTTGTATAGGATGAGTGAAGCTGGTTATTCAGCCTCTACATGTCCGCTACCTCCATCTCCTCTTGTCCCTCCTCAAGCTTCGGACGTAGAGTGTCCCTGTCAAAACTCGAGCAGGTTCCTTGGTCTGTAGTCAGACCCTCTACCCCCGGAGCACAGAGGAAGTCTCCGCCTTCACAGGTGTTCCAGCAGGCTGACCCAAACCAGAACCTTCACACCCTCCCTACTCTTCAGGTTCTAGAGATGTCGAGCGTATCTCAAAGTCTCCCGAACCCTCCGCAGTACTGTCCTTCTTTCCTAGTCCCGAGACAGGGCTGCGTCCGACACAAAAGTCTAGCTGACATCCATCTGCCGTCAGAGCTTCCTCCGATTGGTGATCAATCTCAATCGTAAGGATTGTTCCCTTTCCCTCTTTCCTGGAGCACAGAATTTTCTATGCCTCAGTGTTGAGGTTGGAATTATGCATCTGAACCAGGCGGAGAATTTTTTTCGACTCCATATCGACACTCCTTGGGAAGAAGACCGTTATTTTGGTAGGCTTTGAGTTGTCATCTGCGCTCAGCGCTACCAATTCGGGTCCTTCCCAAGAATTCAGTTTTGGCTCTGACTTCGTAAGCTAGTCCACCGATCCTTGAGATCCATAGTCCACCAGCATCATTCCATAGCGAAAATGGACTCCGCTGAAGTGAGTCCCCCTCTCCTTGCTTTGGCAAAACCCCTCCACTAGTGTGTTTTCTAGGGAGTTGAGTTGCTTGACTACCGAGGGTAGTCCTTGGGCACTGTTCCCACCCTGGTGACATTGTCTGCCTTAACAGCTGCTGCATAACCAGTGGCTTGCCCGATTTTTGCTGCAGCTGTTTTTTGTTTTTTCGGCGGATGCCGCTAAGGAGGCGTGTCTATCCTCGGTGCCACTATAGAATATCATAAAGTTCCCGACTATGGTGTTTCCTGAGGCAGTCCACCTGATTTCTAGTAGAGCCGTAAATTCCATGTTGTATTATTTCAGAGATTGCACTGTTATCAGGGAGGCCCCAGGCCTGCGCCAGCTTAACACATTCCACGTGCCAATGTTCATGTCCTTTTGAGTTCGCATTTTTCGATTTCGTTGATCCGTCCTATTCCGAGGCAACTTCCAGGCACGATATCATCAAATATTCTCCATACTTCAGTTGGAAAATGATGATTTCAGGGAAAGATCACTCTCTTATTTTGAATGGAACACAGAGTGATGAGAGCTACGAATCATTGACAACGAGATCCCTCTATATGAAAGATGTATTCGATGAAGTTAGGAAAGGAATACAGAAGGCATCTGAGAACAATAAAAAATATTACGATTTACGTAAAAGGCCAACTGAGTTCACGGTCAACCAGCAAGTTTATAGAAGAAATTTCGTACTTTCAGATGCGAGCAAATATTTTGCTAAGAAACTAGCTCCTAAGTTAGTAGGTACATATACTACAGCAAAAAAATATCACCTTGGACATATCAATTGAGTGACCAGCAAAATTCTAATCGCCGCATTGGGCACGTTAAGGGCTTAAGGCTGGATCTAAACTCAGATTAGGAATCGTTGTGATCAAATCTTTCAGTTACTGATTGATTTTATGAAATTTTAATAAAATTTTTTCAGGTAGGGAAAGTATTTGTAACTTTTATTTTTGTTTGGAGTCTGTCGCATTTGTTCAAATCATCATTCAGTGATGAAACCAGTAAATTTCTTGTTGGTATTACAGGTCGCTGTCGCGAATTATTTATAATATGATATTAATATCTTCGTCTGTCGGAGAGTGTTATCAGCATATGATTTGTATCATCGAATTCAACAGGTACTGCGATTGTTATTCAATATTCGTTCAAACTAATCTTCATTGGCGGCGAAACATAATCTAGGTAGTTACAAATAATCGTGGAACGCGATACTGTACATTCTCCAATACCTTATTGTTCTAAGTGAATTTTTTTGGCATAAAGCTATAGAAGCATTGCTGAGCTTAATGCTATTTCCCACAGGGGATCTGCATTATTTATGCAATCAAATTATTTTTGCGAGGTAGGGTACGCCACTCTATAGCCGAGTCTGAATTTGAGTACATCATATGAAATGGCTCGTTAATTCAAAATCGAAATGGTAAAAGTATTTATTTGAATTTGAAAGATTCAAAATATGGTTCCATGAGGAAATCCCCGTGATGACATTCATTTTATCGAAAATATTTACTATTGATTTGGTTCAAAAGTTGCCTTTGTGATGAGAATCGGTAGTTGAATGGACTTCAACTTGACAATTCAGTATTTTCAGGGTGTTTGTCCAGGACGGATCACAGGATACCCATTGTGTTGAAAAAAGTGGGCGACTTACAAATTCGAGACAACTTCAGAGGCCCTCGGGAAGGAGAAAGGATACACAGATAAGTCATTCATGTGTTTCTTATTACATTGGTGAATGATAATTATTGCTTACTTGCACCTTGGGCCAGTAAGCATTTGAAACTGGTCAATTTAATAGTTGTTTTTCTTCAGTTGTAAATTCACTCAAAGCATACTTGTAAAACAAGCTATCAGCTACCCACCTACAACTTCCTACATTATAACAAGTAATCGTATACAATTGAATAACATCTCAGGTACTCAAGATTTTAAATTTTTATTTTTATCTCCAGTAGAGATATATGTATTTCAATTGTTCTGTGGGCAGATTTATATGTATATTTGTGACGTTAAACTTGATGATGTATAGCGAACTATACTAGGTAACTCGTGTGAGAAATATAATTAGTAAACATATTATTAATCTTTATTGAGCATTTTTCTGTGTGCCCAGTGAATATATATATATATATATATATATATATATATATATATATATATATATATATATATATATATATATATATATATATATATATATAATATATATATATATATATTATATATATATATATATATATATATATATATATATTATATATATATATATATATATATATATATATATATATATATATATATATATATATATATATATATATATATATATATATATATATATATATATATATATATATATATATATATATATATTATATATATACTATATATATATATATATATATATATATATATATATATATATATATAATATATATATATATATATATATATATATATATATATATATATATATATATATATATATATAATATATAATATATATATATATATATACAGTGGTTTCTTCATGAGGATGCTATTGATTTGAATCATTTTGTACTTTTCTTTCCTTTTATTTTCAGTGGTAATTGATCAGAATAAGGTTGGTGTTTTTTTTTGATTTAATAAATATATTGTCATTTATCTATTAGCCTAAAATTTATTCATACACATTGAACATCTTCATTTATCTACCAAATTTTTGCCTTTTCGGACTGGTGAACACAATATCGAAGTTTTAAGATCATTATTTGTTTTCTTGGGGACACTCCATCAAATAGTGCTGGCGCTCATCATAATAACCCGAACCACCCTTCTCACTGAAGCTAAAGGGATTAAATTGAGAGCCACCCAATATTAGATGAGGAACTTTATTTAGAAGTTTTAATTTTCATTTCGTTTGTTACATTCAATTGGATTTCAGAGAGGTTCCACAACGGTCCACCTCTGTAGAGCCCCACATGTAGAAGTAAGGAGTTTGATACAATGGAGTGCTTCCTGGTGCTCCAAGATCGAAACCAGTTGAGAACTGTGTTCTATCTAGCCACGCATCCTTCGGCCTGTTTTTTCGGCTTGGATTTAGATGAGGTTTTTTCCTCTCGGTTTCGGCAGTTAAGCCAAGACCCCCTCACTCCATTGACCCACGAAGCTTGATCACAGACAGCCTGGGAGCGTTGGTATAAATGGATGATTCCGAGGTTGGCTCGAGATACCACCTGGCATCGTGACCCCGAGTGCAATTCCTTAGTCACGGCAGTGCAGCTGGGATAGGTGAAAATGGTCCGCGGCAAGGTATTTAAGGGCTACCAGTGGAGTTTTTATACTCAACGAGCCCCAGATACTTCTCTGAAGACCACCACAACATAAAAACATCTTCGGAGGTCCCCTCCTATTCGCCACTTGGAGACCGGTTTGGCGCTTCACTCCGCCCGGCAAGCGATATACTAGCAAATATCGAATCCTCACTGAAAGAGCGCCTATATTCTGATGATCTTGTGATATATAGAAGGAGCAAAAACTTGGACAATATATTTTCTATGGCAAATTCTTCACCACAAAGACACGAAGTATGCTTCTGAGCGTGATATTCTTGATAATGGAGTATTTGTTGATCTGTTATTTGGGCTGTTTCCATTATCTGAGCGGTTGGTTGTTACCGACGTTTCAGCAAGCATTCGCCTGCCGTCTTCAGGGTGTTGGTCCTGAGGAGGACCTGGGTTTGCCAAACTTAGTCTGTCTGGACTTGTACGCACCATACTTTTTTCAATTATGTGGTTACATTATCGGGATTCGAACATGGGTTTTTTCGGTTGTAAATCCAGCACTCTAACAACTAGTCTACTGAAGCAGGTACCTGCTTGCTACCTGGCAATGAAGAAGCAGACAAAAATGCAAAAGAAGCATTAACCAGTAGGAACTCTAAAATAGTGACATTCGAAGTGCGATAAAAACTCGCTAGAATCAGCATAGAAGGAAGAATGGCATTTATCTGTCACGAAGCTCCGCGAAGTTGAAAGCTCTGTTAAACCATAGCAATCTCTACCTAGAAACAGGATACGCGGTCATACACGCCTTACACATGACTATTTACTTGAGAACAGAGCAGGACCGATATGTGAAGCATGCAATGTAAATATCATCAAAAACGTCTTTTCGTTGAATGCCCTCTACTCGCCCGACAAAGAACTATTTGCAATATTTCAGGCTCACTATGTTCCATACTAGCACCAAAAGGTGTGTTCAGTGACATCATAAGTCACAATGAGAGAGTTGTACCACAGATGGTAGCCATCGAGGTGGGGGACCCTTCCAAAATGGCTACCATCAGAGACTTCAAATCGATATTCAAGATGGCGGCCTCTACATGACGTCATGGGAGCACTGTCATCCAAAATTCTGACCGGGCGGTCCTCTCATCTAAGATGGGGGTCTTGAGTCCTAATCCAAGATGGGAGCCTCCCCGATGGTGCCTGGGGGGCCTGAAATAATAAATGAAAAAAGTTGTCTCAGGGACTCGAACCCAGACTTACTGCACCAGAGTTCAGTACTCAGACCACCCGTCCGTCAATACTTCGTAGGATATAGACGGAAGTATGTGATATAACGAGAGTGTGTGGGGACCGCGTAACAGGGCCCTCGCGAGAAATCCTTTGAGAATCTTCGTGCAAGTCTTCGATTATTTAATCTAACCTTTGAATAAATTTGAAATCCGAATTTGGGATTGAACCTAATGTACATATATAGATATATATATATATATATTTATATATATATATATATATATATATATATATATATATATATATATATATATATATATATATATATATATATATATATATATATATATATATATATATATATATATATATATATATATATATATATATATATATATATATATATTTATATACAGGGTGGCCCACCACATACGCCTCGGTGTTTCTATAAGAAATGAAGAAAGTGGGGGAAAAAAATTTACACAGTCATATGTGGGTCCATTAGGAGCATATTTCAAAATTATTTTGAAATATACAAGGTGACCCAAAAGAAAGGTACATATCAAAGGTTACTTTTTTCTCATGCAACCCTATATTTTTATATTTTCAGATACTATAGACGAAATAAAGGAAAGTTAATGTTATATTTCCTATACCTAAAACTGACCGTTTCTGAGAAATTTGGTGAAATTAAAATATACAGACGTTAATTTAAAAATGGTTCACACTGCAACATGTAACGAGCTGCTCGTAATTGAATTAACAGCTTAGCTGAAAGGTCAAAGTTAACTACCACATAAATTTTTTATTTCAATTTTCTACCGAGTGGTGAAAAAACTGCATTAAATTTTGGGCACATTTTTTATTGAATAACTTCTCAAAGCTGAATGAAACATCCCGTATTTAATGGCATATTTTGACGCAGAATTGAATTCCCTCTGAAACTATATCATTATTCCTTCCCTTTACCTTTCTCTTATAATTTTTACGCAAAAGACGTTTTTATATTCCACTCTTCAGTCATTTCTTTATCTTAAAATTGGAACATCATGTATTGTAATGAAAAGCTAAAAACATTTTTGAACTCATTTTATTGAAGAATTAACAGAGGTAAATTGTGAAAAAAATATTATTTTAACAAATGCTCAAAGAGGTGCCCGATATTCTCGATGCACTTAAGTTCAATAATTTTTAAAAAGATTTTTTCACCAATTTATTGACTAGGCTGAATAATGATTAAAAAAAAAAATTCTCATAAAATTTTTTTTTATTGTTAATAATTAATTTTTTATATTCCGATTGTTTGAATACTTATTGAAGAAACTATTTCCTTTTTAAAATTCATAGTTGCCATTTTTTCATAAGTTAACAAAATAATTAATTTTTTCATAAATAATTCCATTGTTTATCAAATTAACAATTTGTTATAAACAAATTCTATAAACCGTTATATTTTTTTTCTAAAGCTAAAAAAATTGAAAAAACAGCCATACATATGAAAGTACTAAAAAAAAAATTTTCTATTTTTTAAAATACTCTTCTATATTACACGACTTCGAAGTTGCACCGGTCATTCGATTTGTCAAGTAACAAATTCATATAACTTATTAACTATTAGAGATACGATAATGGACATTCAGCTGGTTTTTATAAAGGATTAATTGAACTCTCAAATCACTTAAAGACAAAGTTTATAACTATTGTTTATCAGCTACTATATCTATTTGTTTATAAAAATTTGAGTGATGTATTAAAGAAATCAGAAATCATATATGAAGGAAAAAGAGTTAGAAAAACATTGATGAAGACACTTATATAATTTAATATATTCGAGATACAGATAGGATATAGGTACAGTTTGATTGGTAGATATTTTATCATTGAACAAAATTGTTGAAGGATTTATAGCTGTGTTTTTATTACTCAATAAGTTATAAGTCATAAAAGATACGAGAAAGTCAAGAAAATCTCAAATTTTTATAAACAAATAGATATAGTAGCTGATAAAAAATAGTTATAAACTTGGTTTTTAAGTCATTCGAAGGTTTAATTAATCCCTTATAAAAGCTTGCTGAATGTCCATTATCGTTTCTCTAATAGTTAATAAGTTATATCAATTTGTTACTTGACAAATCGAATGACCGGTGCAACTTCGAAGTCGTGTAATATTTAAAAGTATTTTAAAAAATAGAAAAAATATTTTTTAGTACTTTCATATGTATGGCTGTTTTTTTAATTTTTTTAACCTAAGAAAAAATATATAACGGTTTATAAAATTTGTTTATAACAAATTGTTAATTTAATAAACAATGGAATTACTCATAAAAAAATTATTTTCTTTGTCAACCTATGAGAAAATGACTATAAACTTCAAAGAGAAAATAATTTCTTCAATAATAATTCAAACAACCGGAATATAACAAAATTATAAACAATAAAAAAAATTTTATGAAATTTTTTTTTTAAAATCATCATTTAGCCAAGACAATAAAATGGTGAAAACAAATTTTCAAAAAATATTAAACTTGTCTATTTGTTTATAAACAATATCTTAACAAATTATTTTAAAAAAATTTTCGAAAGTCATTCGATCCTATTGTTAGATACAGAAACGGTAATAACATATTATATGTTGAGTAAAATTTTTTTAACAACATTTCTAGAAAATTCAATTTTTTGTTAACTTAAAAAAATCATTATGAACAAAATAATAAATTAAAAAATTTTTTTATCATATGATCTTGCTATAGTTATTAACGTTACAAGGCCGATATGTAGCAAATAACGGATGAGGTTGGATATTGTAATCCGAGGCGCAGCCGAGGATTATAACTAACCGAATCCGTTATTTGCGTAGCGGCCGTGTGTCGTTAAAAATTTTTCGTAATCCCGATGAAAGATTGTATTTTGATTCCGAAGAAAGAAAAAACCCCGTACCTCGCAATTCTAAAGAAAAATCCCAACGTCGTGCACCCTGTTGTCATGGAACAGCTTGACAGTTTTATAAACAACATCAGTTTATTGTGTTCTCAAGTTCGCTTTAACGACGACCATGGATGAAATTGATGAAATTGAGGAACAAAATCAAATTCCTTTAGAAATATTGGGAGAATCATATGCAGTGCAGCGAGTGTTGATTAACTGCCGAAAATAACTCAAGAGCGATATCAAAAAGAATATGAAAATTTTGAAATGTGGCGTAAAAGCAAGAATGTAAAGGTGGTTAATAAAGATGTATTATTAGCCTATGCGAAATGAAAATTAGAGGTTCATTCTCCCAACTCGCTGTGGACCAAGATTTCAATGTTGTTATTGTAAGCAGAATGATGTTTCGAAATATATATTTGAACAAGTGATTTCCTAACGGCCGCCGGCCGTTATGAAAATATAACGGCCAGCGGCCGTTAACACTGACTTTTCGATTGTCATCTGAATACCGTTGAATCAAAATAACAGTATGGGATTACGAAAAGTATATATAAAGCAAGATCTTCAGGAAGCAAAAAATTTTTAGGTCAATTATTCAAACTTTAATGTCGTTATTCATGGAAAGGGAGATTGGAAAAAAATAGTTAGTAAACAATAGTATAACTTTTTGAAAAATTCATTTAAATATTTTTTTCCAGCTTGTATTTCTTCGTTCAAGTATTTGGATGATACCATTATTTATTCAAATTTTTAAATTAACATTTGTTACTATAACAAAATTATTTTATGTGGTGCACTCGCTTTAGCCGCAAAGCGTCCATAGCTAAACGGCCGCGCGGAGCCCTATTTTCGGCATTAAATTAAAATTATAAATAATAAAGGTAGAGTTCCGATAGTCCAAGACTTCTTGATTGGAAATTTCCTCATCTTTGAGGATCTTTTTTCAAAATTTCTTAAATATCAATAGTATGAGTTATCAACCAAAAACAAAATACCATATTTTGTTCATATTAATTTGTTAATAACAATTGCAATTGTTTATGTGCTGATAAATCCTCGAGACACATTTATCTAGACGTCATTCCGAATCGAATGAGCTATCGCTCGTATTTTTAGGAGCTTTACAAAGAATTAACACGTTTTTGAACTTGTTGACTAGACTATCAGTGAAATTAATAACATTATAATAATTGTTGGGAACGATTAATCTCTGCTGTTATAAATTGGACTGCCTTGATCATCTGAAACAAACAGGAGAGTCAATTTTATAAACTGAATAAAACCCTCTGCATATAATTTCGATTCGGTTTTCAGTGTGGAAGAAATTTCAAACCGTACTGCTTCGACGTAAATGCTGCAAAACCCCAGCGAACTCAAGACATCCAATAATTTTCGGGATTCAAACTTTTTATGTATGAATGCTGCTAAACCAACATGTAAATTTGACAAAAAAGATCTAGGTCTTACAGCACTGATGTTACAGTGAGAAATGGCGTGGCTTTTATTCTTCTACTTCTTGTCCCTGCCCTTTTTTCTATCAACAATTAAAGTAGTCATGAAATGTTTCAAAGTTTTGGGAGTTACGGATTCTGTATCATCGATGAAACAGTCAGGAGCGGAATACTCTTCAACATCGTAAAATTGGGATCTGATGTCATTGCATATTATTTTGGCTGCTGCTTAGACTATTCGCAGCCTCTCGTCTTCTTCAGATCTACACTTCTGTTGGTAGAATGCGTCATTCAATATTTTCTCTCCTATATTTTTGAAACAAACCAGAGTCTGCTTATTCTTTGAAAAGGTGAGCAGTATGTCATGTGTTCAAAGTTGGATTTGAAGAGCTATGTTTTGACGTTATCACATAAGCTCAATCTCTATGTCAAATCTCGATGAGTGAATATCAGTGTGGGGACCTTCTAAGGATGCCGAAAGAGAATCCTGACTCTCAAGAATAAAAGGACTCCGCAACAATTTTTTTTTTCTTAAATATACATTTTCAAAATTTGACGGCACATTTTAAGAATTTCGCAGCACACAAAAATACCGTGGCACAGTGATTGAAAATACCCAGTGAGTCTCAAAAAAAAACGTTTTTTATGAGAAATCAACTGTTATATAATATAAATTGTATAATGTAATAAATTGTTGCAACAGTTAAGTATCACAGCAAGGTCGATTTTTGCGTAAACTATGAATGTCACTAGATATAGAAATATGGCGATTTTTTGGCGCGCTCTAGCGGCTGAACGGTTAATTTTACAGAAAAACGTTTCGCGTAAGAAATGTAGGCAACTTTGTCTGCTTTAATTTTGTATGGAATGGGTTTGTCAAAAAATGATTACTTTTTGAGATATAGGCCGAAAATTGAAAAAAGTGCCAAAATTTGGTCAAAAAGTGCCCAAAAATCAAAGTTTCGGGCAAAATTTTTGCCAGCAAACTTAAAATTCGTGTTCAGCGACCTAGAAAACATAAAGAGTGAGAAAATCAAAACCATAGCAAAATTTGTTTCTGAGCCCTCATTTTTTTGCTAATATGCCTAGCCTATCAGTTTTAGGTATGGAAAATGCAAGAGTAACTCACTTTTATTTGATCTACAGTATCTAAAAATATAAAAAAATATAGAGTTTCCATAAAAAAAATTAAACTTTCTCCTCACGAGTTTTTTCTTTACATCTTCTACTGACATAGTTTCTGTAAAATCTAATAAATTTTTTTGGGTACTTGTTACCAAGCTCATAATCATCTTGACCCTTGACTAACTCATTTTACAAAAATTACCTGTCTTTAATATAAGCAAACCATATATTTAATGAATTCCTTATTAGTTGCAAAGAAAATAGAATATGCAAGATAGTTTAATAATCGGTTATTCTCAATAATAAGCTGAAACTTATATCAACTATTTTTGTGACTAACGCCAATATCTTTACATCAAGTTTTAAAAAAAATCAGACGTGAAGGGAAACCTTATGTGAACAGTAGAAACTTGTTGGTGGAAGGAAAAACTGAACCAAAAGAAGAGGTATGTGTCTAATATTCAATTTTAGTGCTATTTTATGGATTTTTACAAAGGAATTTTGGTTCAATAGCTAAATTTCTAAATTTACTTGGATAATTTCCAAAGTTCACTTACAATATTAAACTGTTTTCTGCTTTTATTAAAGCACTGGTGTTTCAAGCAACTCTGCTGAACTTGATAGTTTAAATTTTCTAACCGAATATGTCTTTTTTTGTTTCAGTTCAGCTGCAAGTGTAAGTTTCGGTGTGTTTGGGTCCCGCATGAACAGAGAAAAGTTCTGTTCCACGATTTCTATGCCCTGAAAGACAATGTGAAGTAAAACTCCTTTTTGATGGGTCTGATGGTCATCACTCCTGTGAAACGAAGGCGTCATGGTCAGTATGATAATGCAAAGGACAGCAGACGGCAAGCTACAGTTTGTTTTTCATTACCAGATGGAAAGGGTGATGTCGTACAGGTTTGCAGGAATACTTTTATGCACGTGTTCGATATAAGCAAACGCAGAATTGAAACTCTCGTGAAAGCTAAAAAAAATGGTGAAGTAGTCTTTAAAGAAAAGCGGGGTAATGAGGCCCAAAACAGCAAGTTCTCAGCAGCTGATGTGGACCTTATTATCGAACATGTGAACTCTTTTCCAAGGAACGAGAGTCATTATGGAAGGAGGAAAAGCAATAAGGAGTAATTAAGCCAGGATTTGAACATCAGCAGGCTGAACCGTGCCTTTGAAGACAGACACCAAGACTCTTATATCACGTACAAGTTTTATTACAGAACATTTAAAAAAAAATCCAGCAGTTTTCCTTCGATAAACCACGCACTGATACTTGCCCTAAATGTGACTTACTATCAGCAAAGATATTAGCAAAACCTGGTGATAGAAAAGCAAAAACCGCTTTACTAATACACCATAAAAAGGCCGAGAAAGCAAGAGGAGTAATGAAACAAGATAGTAAGTCATCTCAGCTCCCTACTAGTGACGAATCAGTGTGTTCGATTGATCTTGAACAAGTTTCATCTTTGCCTTCTTTGATCCATAGTCAGATGTTTTAGTCAGCTTTCATGCCACAATCTGTGTGTCCATGTTGGTGATAACAACAAGGGGCTCATGTTTTTGTGGCACGAGGGTATTAGTGGTCGAGGTGGTATTTCATTACCACCTCGACCACTTCGTGCGTCTTTAAAGCACTCAGCAGACCTGAATTTACAAGGAAACGAAAACTTACCGTCTGGTCCGATAACTGCACTGGCCAAAATAAAAATAATATGATGGTATTTCTTTGGATTTATTCGACGATTGCGGGCAAGTATAATGAGATGAACCATAAATTTTTGGTATCCGGTCATTCATTTTTGTCGTGTGATCATTCATGAATCAACACTACAAAACTAAATATTTCCAAATGCAGTTGGATTAGAGTTGAGAAAGCTGCACCTGGAGTTGTCAACACGAGAGCAATGTTCAATGAACGTGAAGCATGGAGCACCTGCAAGGTTCTCAAGAAAGGGGTTACCATTAATAAGATCAAGGACTTGCTTTTACCATCACAACCCTGTAAAAACAACATATCAGCAGAGAAGAAGAAGGATCTGCAACAGATGCTGCCCTATTTGATGGAAGATAATAGAGCGTTTTTGAAGATTTAATTAATTAAAATACCTTAGTATTTTTGAAATCATTTTATTATGTAAATAAATCACTTTTTAATCACATGTTTTTCTTTTAAATTGCCTGATTTTTTTTAATAATCGATTAATTATTCTTAAATTGGCACTTACCTTGTTTTTACTGATAAAGGTAGCTCTCGCTTAGCACGTTCTACGTTTTTTTGAATAAAATATTATTTTTCATTCATAAGAGGAAGGGAATTCAAAATGTTTTGCAATAAAATTATGAATCTTACCTTAGGTAATAAACACAAAATTTGGTTCCAGTTTTTATATCAAAAGTTTTTTGACAAAACAAAAAAAATTTAATAACTTAAAATCTAATTTGTGGCACCCATTTGACCGACTTTTTGCTTGCCCACCCTTCAAAAAAAAAAGATTATGGTCAGAACAAAGTTTTTGGAGACATTTTTTCCAGCGCCTCATTATTTTTCAAAATCCAATGAAAATATGTATAACGTCATTCAATTATCCAACGTTAGCCTACTTTTACCCAAAAAATAAATTATTTTTCCTGCCCTTGAAAAATAGTTATGGTGGAAACAAATTTCTTCATGAAAATAGTCTCCAGCACATCCATCTTATTTCGCGTGAAATAAGGATAATTTTTCACGAAAGATGCCATTTATCACATGGACAACTACTTTGTACTTTTGGGCAAACGAACCACAATCATAGAAAGTACAAAAAGTAATTTGTTTATAACAAATTCGAACGATGTGTGGTATAATGTTGACTAGGTCTCTCACTTGTTTCGAGTAAACTCAAAATATAATACAAAAAATTACATTTGTCTTTTGAACAATTCACGTATAGCTTTGGGCAAACAAAGCACAATTATACATTGTGTGAAATGGATGTTTTTGTAACAAAAAACCGGCAGTATTAGTTATAAACAAATAACCTTTCGCACAATCTGACTGTGGTTTGTTTGCCCAAAACTAGAAAGAAATTGCCCATATGATGAGTCATTTTTTGTTCATAAATAAAGTGAGAATAAGTCGATATAAGTTAATAATACAATGGCCGAAATTTTTATAAGTGAATCACTTTTTGCACAATCTATGCAATTTTCTCCAGAAATTTTTTCGGTTCACGCGAAATGGGTGAGACCTAGTCGACATTCCTACGCACCGGCCAAATTTGTTATGAAAAAATTACTTTTAACACAATGAATAACTATGGTTTGTTTGTCCAAGGCTAGAAATAAATTGCCCTTGTGATAAGTCATTTTTTGTTAACATTTTCCTAAGTTTACTCGAAATCAGTAAGACCTAGACCTAGTCGATATTTTACTACCCCGAATTTGTTATTAACAAATTACTTTTTGCACAATCTAAGATTGTGGTTCGTTTGCCCCAAACTAGAAATTAATTGCCATTGCGATAAGTAGCAACTTTGGTAAAAAATATCATTATTACATGCGAAACAAGATGAAAGTGCTGGATGCAATTTTCATGAAGAAATTAGTTTCAAACATAACTAAGAGTGGACCAAATTTGTTATTATCAAATTACTTTTTGCACAATCTCCGATTGTGGTTCGTTTGCCCCAAACTAGAAATTAATTGCCATTGCGATAAGTAGCAACTTTGGTAAAAAATATCATTATTACATGCGAAACAAGATGAAAGTGCTGGAGGCAATTTTCATGAAGAAATTAGTTTCAAACATAACTAAGAGTGGATCAAATAATTTATTCACTGGGAAAAAGTGGGCTAACATTAGGCAATCGAACGACGTAAAATGTATTTTCTCAGAAAACTTGTTCTGACGATAGGTAAGTAACTTTTTTTTTGAATAGTGGGCAAACACACTTAAAAAAAACTCCTGTCAATTTCGATGGTGGGGGTGCTGCCGTCACAGTAGATAAAGAATGGGTGTGCACAATACACAATGACCTTGACCTTGAAAAGGCGGTTAACCTTGAGTTGATATTTAGGAGTGGGGGTAAGGGGCGTGTACCATACACAATGACCTTGATATTTATCAGGAGTGGGGATAGTTTATTTTTCGATTGGTTTACCTTGAAAATAGAACAGACCATGACCTTGAATATTTATCAGGAGTGGGAATAGCTTATTTTTCAATTGATTGACCTTGAAAATAGACCAGACCTTGAGAGCATTAACCTTGAATATTTATCAGGAGTGGGGATAGCTTATTTTTCGATTGATTGACCTTGAAAATAGATCAGACCTTGAGAGCATTAACCTTGAATGTACCAGGAGTGGGCTCAAGTTTGATTTCAATTGGTCAATAGTGGCCTTGACAGTTTTATCCCTACTCTACCATCTACAGTATATATTCCGTAATATGAGAAAGTGATACCATACCATACCATACAATATTTCGACCAGTATCTAATTTAGAGATTGTAGAATGGGTAAGTTTCTACACATTATGTATATTACATATTAACATTATATAATTGAATTTCAGACAATATCTGCTACAACCTCCTCCGTTTGGTGGATGAAGATGGTGAGGAAGGACCATTATTGTGCACGCCATGTATTAAGGATATCAACCAATCATTTACCATGGAACACATTCATCGGCCGTGGATGCCATTAGATGAGATGCTCTGTAGTATGTGTGGCAGTCAATTAGCACATCCGTTGGGGAACCAGGAGGATTGTGCCTACATAGCATGTCATCTAATATTCACTGATTGGGATGATGAATGGCGGCCAATGATGGTCGGGGATGTTATGGTATACGAATACAACACTGATTCTGATAGTTCAGATTCGGGAATCAGTGATGTAGAGTAGTATATAATTTATGAATGTTGTATATAGTTAATATAATATATATATATATATATGTAAATAAATGAATATTATTTAGTATTCTGATTTCATTTACACTGAGTGTAACTTGAAAATGGGGACATATAAGGTGAATCATAAAATGACAAGTATCAGAAAATCACGGCACTCCGTGAAGAAAGGTGGTTCTTTTATAAATAATTTGATTGATAAATTACCGTTTGAATTACATTTACCAACATATCAATATTGTGGTCCAGGAACTAATCTAGAGAAGAGAATAGCTCGGGGGGATATCGGAATAAATTTATTAGATCAAGCGTGCAGAGAACACGATATAGCATATGACCAATCATCTGATTTTGATAAGAGGAGAGAAGCTGATAATATTTTAATTCAAAAGGCAAGAGAGCGATTGAAATCAAAAGACGCAAGTAAAAAAGAAAAAGCGGCTGCATTTATTGTACTCATGCTCATGAAAGCAAAAACAAAAATAGGTATGGGACCTAAGCGAATATCTAAAAAGAAATCACGTAAAGGTAGAATTTTGGTAGCACCTAAACGTGGAGGTTTCTTACCATTTTTATTACCACTTCTTGGGGCTCTAGGTGCTTTAGGAGGAGGTGCGGCTTCTATAGCATCAGCAGTTAATAGAGCGAAAACAAATAAACAAATGTTGGAAGAGACTATGAGACATAATAAGGAAATGGAACTCAAGGGAAAAGGTTTAGTACGAAGAAAGAAACGTAAGGGAAAAGGTTTATACATAGGTCCATATCAATGGTATCAAAAAAATTACCAATAAAGTTACCACGACATGCACTTACAAATGTAGAACTTGAGAATTTCGTAAAGAAGTTGAAGATCCCGAATTTTAGAGGAGTATTCATGAGAAATCAACTACCGCAAAAAATACGGAATAATGAAACTGGTATTATTAATTTAGATGAAAGTAGTGGAAAAGGTACACATTGGACGGCATA
Source organism: Cynegetis impunctata (assembly GCA_030704885.1). NCBI lineage: Eukaryota > Metazoa > Arthropoda > Insecta > Coleoptera > Coccinellidae > Cynegetis > Cynegetis impunctata. The sequence goes on along the minus strand of JARQZK010001478.1, from coordinate 367,660 downwards.
TATAAAAATCAGTAGGAATATATATTACTTTGATAGTGTTGGGAATTTGGGCCCACCTATAGAGGCAAGGACATATTTCAGAAGCGATAATATGAGAAACAGAATAATGTACAATAGACAAAGATATCAATCTTTCAATACATATAATTGTGGACAATTAGTTCTGAAATTCTTATATAGTTGGTCACATCAATAGAATTTTAGTTAAAGGAAATCTTTAGAAGAAAAATGTTCTTCGTGCTTACTGGTAAATCATCAATTTTAATTTCGGAATTCAACCCTCCAATTGAAGTTAAAGATGGAAGATACGTGTTAGGCCTAACATCTTTCGAAGTTTACAATTCCATCCCAAATATTGATAAAGGGCGTAATACAATAAAAATTGGTTCAAAAGAAATAGAAATTCCAACAGGGTGTTATCAACTTCAGGACATAAATAAATATATTCAGCATGAATTAAACGTCGATAACAATTCTAACCATGTATTTTTCGAGTTGTCTGCTAACCACAATACATTACACTCTAATATTAAGTGTACAGAAGAGGTGGATCTATCTAGTGAAAATAGTATTGCACCATTGATCGGATTCCACAGGAGAAAACTATCAAGAAACGTGAAAGAAACTTCAGACAATATTGCCGATATCATTACAGTAAATTCCATATCTATTGAGTGTAATATAACAGTTAGCAGTTTCAAGAATGGGAAGACTCAACATATAATACATCAGTTTTCACCCAGCGCACCCCCAGGCTTCAAAATAGTTGAATCCCCTGAACACGTGATTTATTTACCTATTAGTGTTAACACAATAAGGAATATAGTTATTAAAATAGTTGACCAAAATGATGAACTAGTTAATTTCCAACAAGAAACCATCACAGTAGGTTTACATCTCCGAAAAGAAATATAGTATGAGTATAAATTTCAAAAAAATGTATATGCTTTCCAAGTATAAAAATGGGAAAATATGTCGAAAAGTGTCCAGTAGGAAAAAAATCACTCAACTATTAACGTCTGAGAATAAGCAATTCCTGAAATCTCTAGGATATACAGTATATCAGTGAAATGTTTGCCATAAACGAAGGAATACCTACTGACGAATCAGTTGTCTCATACAAATATCACACTCATGAGTCATATACATCGCGATACAATAATAACGACGAAATAAGAATACCACTTCAGGAAGATTTATGTACGTTACCAAGTGAGAGCTATCTCTATGTTGAAGGTCAATTACGAAAAGCAGACGGTACTTCTTCAGGAGTAAACACCTATTTCACCAATAATGGAATTGCATTCTTGTTTAGTGAAATAAGGTATGAGGTGAATGGTTTCGTTGTTGATGTAAATACGAAACCAGGATTAACAAGTACAATGAAAGGATTAGCATCATTTAACAAGAGCGAAGCTGCGAAATACGAGAATGCAGGGTGGTTCCCAGGAAAGGAGAGTAGTATTATTAAAGATGGCCGATTTAGTGTTTGTATTCCATTGAAAATGTTATTAGGTTTTGCTGAAGATTATAAAAAAGTTATGGTTAACATATTCCAAGAATTAATTTTAATTCGTAGTAATAATGATGATTTAGCATTGAAATGTAAACTCAGTGCAGATGGAACAAAATGTCTCGCAGATGACAAGGCTAAAGTTATAATTGATAAAATAATGTGGAAAGTGCCACACATAGTACCAGGGTTGCGTGAAGAAGTGAGTTTAACTAAATTCATAGAAAAAGGTAAAGACATCGTAGTTCCATACAGAACCTGGGAACTACATAGTTTTCCATCATTACCAAATACAACAAGGCATACATGGAATGTGAAGACATCAACGAAATTAGAATCGCCAAGATATATTATTATGGGATTTCAAACTGATAGGGATCGATTGGAAGCTGACAGTAGCAAATTTGATACGTGCGATTTCAGTAATATTCGACTATTTTTGAATAATGAACGTTACCCATATGAAAACTTGAATATTTCATTCAAGAATAATCAGTTTGCAACATTGTATGAAATGTTCACACAATTCAGATCATCATATTATTATGATTATAAATCCGAAACTGACATAACACCATCGCAGTTTGCGGCATCTTACCCACTAATCATTATCGATTGCGCTAAACAAAAAACTGGGTTTCAAACCCAATCAGTTGCTCTTCGAGTTGAGTTTGAAACTAATACTCCAATACCTAATAACACTACTGCTCATGTATTAGTAATAAGTGATCGTGTGTTCACATATAATCCGTTAACCAAATCAGTGAAATAATATGTCATATGCTATAGTAGATATACAAGGATTCATTATAAATAAAAAAATATTCTACACCAAAGAACTTGCAATTTTGAAGAATGGTAAAATAGCACATTTTATTTTCAAAGAACCGTTCCCATTCAAAGATCTTCCTGAAGAATATAAAAAACAAGTTAATTGGTTAACGCATCACCATCATTGCATACAATGGCAAACAGGATTCACTCAACCTTGGAAATTGAAGTCAATATTAACTGCTCTGACGGATGATGTTCTTAAAATATATGTGAAAGGACGAGAAAAAGCAGAAATTATTAAAAAATATATCCCGTCCAAGAAAATTTTCGAATTACCAGAACATCCAGCTTTAGAACGAGATGAACCCGATTGTATATACCATGAGAACAGCAATTGTTATTGCTCTTTGAAAAATGTGAAGTTTCTCCAACGAACTTTTACCGATTTCATTAACGATTCCAGTATGGAATGGATTGAAGAAAAAAGCATGGATACATTCTATTGATTTGTAATTTTTCAATAATTAATAAATTTTTTAAAATATAAACTGTCCAAATTTTTACAATCTTGATAATATAACCAAGGATAAGTGCATTCATAGGCGAATGGACTTGGAAAAATTTTTTAAAATACGACTAGAAATGCCTTAAAATGCGTTTAAATTTGAAAATCGGTGACCTTGAACACCTTTGAAAAGGGTGCTTTCAGGTACCGAATTTCAATATTTGACCTCGAAATAGACAAATTTTAACCTTGAGCAGGATGAAAATGCCTTCAAACAGGCCTTCTTCCACCCCCCACTCCACCCCCCACCCATTGTTTCCCACCATTTTTCCCCCACTTTTTATTAATATATACACACGCACTGCGCAGTAACAGTCATTTGTTGTTGTGTTCTCGGTGGTGAAAGTACTTGTGCAGTAAAGTGACGAAATGGCCGCGAAGTTTTTTGGTGATTTTCTTGCTAGTCAAAATTCTGAGTCAGAATTAGCAGTTGGTGATTCTGTGAGTGAACCAGTGTTAAGTTCTGAACAGCAACAAATTCCTCGAGTAAGTTTACTGAGAAACGCTCTTTTAGGCATAAAACCTCGTAAAAGTATCAAAATTTTATCAAACGTTGTACTTAAATCTGCAAAACTTGATTCATTCTCCAGCATTAATAAAATTTGTACTTCACCAAAATCTCTCCGCAGTAATCAAAATGTTCTTCCTTTTAATTTGAGAAATACTGCACATTGTAGTAATTGGAATGTGCAGGATATTTCATCGCATCATAAGATGGTTGAATTAGCTGAATTTTATGAAAATGAACGTGCCGCAGAAGCTGAGATGCATAAATTAGCCGACTTTTATGACAAACAGTGTGCCACAGAAGTTAAAAAATCTTCTGTGAAGACAACCTCTTCCAAAAAATTTAAATCGAATAATAAATCTAAAAAAGAAACAACTTCAGGCAAGGTAAAATATTCTAAATTACATTTTAAATCTGATTATGATTCTGCGGACGATTTTGAAGAAGTTAAACCTTTAAAAATTTACAGAGCAAAGAAGAATGAATCAATATTGCAGGTTGAGCTAAAAACCAAATTATCTAGTCATAAAATAACTAGTGAGTCCAAAAGTTCTTGTGTAGACTCTTCCGACAAAATTGATAGTGACCTCTCTGTACACCCATCACCTGATCAACTGCTTGATGGTATTGATGAGTCTGAACTTTTAAATCCTTTTTCACCAAACGTTGATTGTGTAAGTACCTCTAAAGTGTCATCAACCGATCCGCAACCAATAATCAATAGTGAAAATTACCCAATTTCCACTATTGATCCATCGGTAGGTTTCACAGATGATCTTTTAGAGTGTTCTACATCAGCCAATGAGAATTTAATTGGTACGTATCTGAATTATTTAGATATTTCTCTTTTCGATAAACAACCCTCGATAAATTTTTAAATGAAATTAAAACAAATAATGACGATGGCGCAAATACTTCTGAAGTTTTATCTGTCGATCCTCAGCCAGTAGTCGATAGTTTCAAGAGTCAAGAACACTCGAGTACTTGTGCGATTGATTCACAGGTTGAATTAACAAATAATATTTCAGACTGTACTGCAACGTCGTCAATTGATAAAGTTTCGAACAATTATTTATCAGATACAGACATTTCATTGTTTTCAATTAATGAGCCCTTGTTAGAAATTTCGCAGGATGATGGGTTAGAGATAAGTACAACGCAAATAATCAGGGAATGTGAAAATAATCCAAAATTTTCAAGGGCTACCGTTTCGAATAAAAATTCCGAACCTCCTAGGTTTTTCAAAGGTTCTATAAAATCTTCCTCTTGTACAAAAGTCTTCCAACGCAGAAAAAACAATCTGTCAAGTGTAAAATCACACTCAAGTGAAAGAAACTATCCTGATATTAGTGATAATATCACTAATGGAGGGCGTGCACCTCTGAGTGTCGAGGATCTCAAGATTACAGCTACTCAACTCCCCCCCTGTGACGTTGCATGTAATGATGACAATATTGTTTATTTCTGCGGTAAAAGACATGGTAGGGTTATTGAAAAACCAATTAAAAAAAGGAAATTGATGTTTGAGGGGGGGTTTACCCAACAACAAGAGGCAGAAGTTATTAAAACCGCGGACTCATCACATTACTCCTCAGGAGATGAGTTTGAGCGACCGATGAGTCCTGTTTTCAGGAGGAGAAAGAATTTCAGAATGAAATCATTCACAGAAAACTTAAGAGGGTAAATCTGGCAAGAATTCAAATCGCACATTCCTGATTCTTAATAAGCGTTTCAAACTTATTCGAGGAAATTTTCAAAATTTATATTTCACCGTACAACACAACAACATATGACAAGCATGTCGCTCCTCCTCGTGGTCTTGTCGGATATCCATAAGTGTTAAAATTGATTGATTTTTGCTTTTATTTACATAAAACACTTATGGTAACTAATGGCGACAGTGTTTGGTTTATTGATTTTTTTATTTTTTTTTCAAGAAAACTGTGAAATCCTTCCAATGTTCTTTCTGCAATGCGCAGTTTACGACATCATCGTCCATGAACAGGCATTTAAAAAAATACTGCCATAGTGTGAAGAAAGCGAGAACACAGGAGCCGAAAATGGTGCGCTGCGAAGTATGCAACGTTGACATTGTATCCAATCTCCACAATGCCCATCTAAAGTCCAGAGCACATAAGGATAAAGTAGTCATCCCAATCAGTGAAGGTGTTTCGAAAATTGGGTCAGCCTTCAAAAATAGGGTTGTATCCTACAGGATTGATGCTGACAACCATACAATCAGCATCGATGATTTTTTTTCAAAAATTATGGATAAAATTGTGGAACTTATTCAAAACAGTCTTTCATATATGACTACACTGAAAATTAATTTTGAATTGTTTGGATTATTCACAATTGAAACAAAGGAAATTTTCGATATTAAATCCTTCAATACCCAGAATGTTATCATCACGCTGGGGACAAATTTGGCCGATGTCGTCAACAAATTTATGAACGTTATTATTCAGAAGATGTCTGAATTTCAGGAGAGAGATTCTGGTAGGTAAAATTGTATTTTATCAACTAACTTTTATAGAAATCTGTTTTTCGTTTATAGGTTGGGCACTCGTTAAGATATTGAATTTGGAGATAAACATCAACAGATACAATCCATTGAGAGCTTCATCGTACGTTGAACTACCGACATGTATCAGTAAGAAGAACTCCGTTGTCAATGTTAAGAACACCGACCTTCACTGCTTCGGATGGGCGCTTATGGCAGGTATTTTTGAGCCGGAAGGTCCCAACTATCTACCACAGTCATACCCTCATTTCTCACAATATTTCAATTTTAATGATATAGAATTTCCAGTGAAGTTAGATCATATTCCAAAATTTTTAAGCTTAAATGAAAATCTATCAATTAATGTTTATGGTTTAGAGTCGTTATTTGAAAATGGAAAAAGAAAATATGAAATAGTTGGACCACTATATTTCAGTAGTGGTAAAAAACCCATACATGTCAATTTACTACTTATCGACGATGATGAGGGAAATTTACATTACTGTACGATTAAAAATTTATCAGGGCTGGTTTCCTCACAAATTTCACGACATAATTCGAAAAAACATTTTTGCGATGGTTGTTTACAATATTTTCCATCAGTGGAGAGTTTATCAAAACATTGTGAAATAGATTGTGGACAACTATATGCAAAAATTCCTTCAACTAAAATTATTCAAAATAAATTAAAACAGTTTCTTCCTGAAAATATTTTACGATTTACAAATTATCAGAAACAAATGAAAGTTCCATTTGTCTTTTATGCCGATTTTGAAAGTTTACTAAAACCACTTGATACGGTTCAACCAAATCCAGATAGTTCATACACGATGAAAACATTTTTACACGATCCATATTCTTGCGGATACTACATGAAATGTTCGTTTGATGATACACTATCGAAATATGTATCCTTTAGGGGGGTTGATTGTTGCGAAAAATTTATAACATCTATGGAAACAGATATTCGGGATATTTATTCGAGATATTTAAGTAAAATCACCCCAATGGATACTTTAACAGATATTCAAGAAAACGAATTTCAAATGGCCACAACCTGCCATATTTGTGCTAAAGAATTTGTTGATGAATCTATCAAGGTTAAGGATCATGATCATTTGACTGGTTTTTATAGGGGGCCAGCACATCAAAATTGTAATTTAAATTATAACATTCCAAAATTCATCCCTTGTGTCATACATAACCTCTCTAATTATGATTCGCATTTATTCATTAAAAAACTTTCACTTAATGGGGAAGAGGTAAAAGTTTTAGGTCAAACTAAAGAAAAGTATATCACATTTTCTAAATATGTCCCTATTGAAGATAATTCCACAGAGACGAAGCAGAAATTTATAGAGCTTAGATTCATAGATTCATTCAAGTTTTTAGCTTCTTCTTTAGATAAATTATCCAGTACGTTAGATAATGAGCAGTGTGAAACAGTAAAGAAATATTTTTCGGACCCTATTGAATTCAGTTTGATTAGAGAGAAAGGTGTATTTCCCTACTCATTTTTAGATAATTGGTCAAAACTTGACTATCCAAAATTACCTAGTAAAGAAAAATTTTATGATAATTTAAGGGATGAACATATTACAATACGAAAATATCTGAGAGCCCATCGTGTTTGGTCCACTTTTAAATGTCAAAATCTAGGAGAATATTCTGATATATATTTAAAATCTGATATTTTATTACTAGCAGATATTTTTGAAAATTTTCGTAACACTTGCTTACATCATTATTCTTTAGACCCTGCACAGTACTTAACTGCACCATCATTAAGTTGGGATGCTATGTTGAAAAAAACTGACATCTCATTAGAATTACTCACCGATGTAGATATGATACATTTCATTAAGAAAGGTATACGTGGAGGGGTTAGTACATGTGTTAAGCGATTCGCTGAGGCTAATAATAAATTTTTACCAGATCATAATCCAAGTAAAGATTCATCTTATATCATGTATTTAGATGCTACAAATTTATATGGCTATTCAATGAGTCAAAATTTACCAACAGGTGGTTTTTCTTGGTTGAATGAAGATGAAATTGAAAATTTAGATATTGGAAATTTACATAATACCTCACCTGAAGGATATATTTTCGAAGTGGATATTACTTATCCTGAGAAACTACATACTATACATAATGACTTGCCGTTTCTCCCTGAAAATTTCATACCCCCAGGAGGAAAATCTCCTAAGCTGATACCTAATTTACAAAATAAAAAAAATTACATTATTCACTACGAATGCTTGAAACAGTGTTTAGAAAACGGGTTGATTCTCACGAAAATTCATAGAGTTCTCAAATTTCAACAATCTCCATGGTTAAAATCATATATAGATCTCAACACTGATTTGAGAAATAAATCAAAGAACAATTTCGAGAAATCACTGTTCAAATTACTGATAAATAGCATTTTTGGCAAAACAATGGAAAATGTTGAAAACCGGAGGGATATAAAATTAGTTAGTCATTGGGAAAAACATGGTAAAAAATTCGGGGCGGAAACATGGATTGCTAAACCGAATTTCAAGGACCGTGAAATATTCAGTGAAAATTTAATAGCGATAGAAATGAACAAAGTTCGTGTTACGTATGATAAGCCGATATATGTGGGATTTTGTGTTCTAGAAATTTCGAAAACAGTAATCTATAATTTTTTTTATAATTTTCTGAAGCAAAAATATGGTAGTAAGGTTTCTTTATTATACACAGATACTGATTCACTTCTTGTGGAAATATTAACAGAAAATGTTTATGACGACATCAAACAAAGCGCGGAACATTTTGATCTTTCCAATTATCCAGCTAATAATGTACATAACATTATACCTAATAAGTCAATAATAGGGAAAATGAAAGACGAGTATGCAGGAAAAATCATTAAAAGTTTTTATGGGACTGGGGCTAAAGCTTACTGTGTTGAACTATTGGATAAAGTTGATAAAAAAGCAAAAGGGATCAGTAAACATATAGTTGAAAAAAAAATTCATTTATCTGACTATAAAAATGTCATCACTAAAAATGAATCTTTATTGTGTGTGATGTCAATATTCAGATCATGTTTACATGAAATGTATACTGAAATGCGCAATAAAGTGGCATTATCAGCCTTCGATGATAAACGCTTTCTACTGAAAAATTCTGTCAGGACTTTGGCATGGGGTCATTATGACGTTGATTGGCATGAAAATATTGATACTCTTTTGGCAGAACTTCTGAAATATTGTTGACCAACATTCAATAATCTTTTTTATTCAGTATCATTAATGTTGATTTTCATTTTCTTGTTTTCAAATATTCTAGTAAATCAATAAACCAAACACACTAGTCATAATTCTTCTTGTTTTTTAGTTTATGATTTTTGTTTCATTTCTTTTGAATATCGATACCCTTACCACAAGTGTATAAGTTGTGTGAATAAACTATATATATGATTATTGTTTTATTTTTTCCATATATAAAATATTGAATACAACTTCAATATTTAGTGTAGTATTGAATCTTGACAATGCAATTGATAGAGCAACAGAATACTCTACCCATAACGAATCATGATTATTGTCAACCCGAGAAGAAATTTATAAGACATAGTGAACTATTAGGTGCAGAATGTAAAAGGGGTATTTTTGTTGGAGGATCGGGGAAAGGAAAAACCAATACACTAATCAGTCTGTTATTACATCCGAATGGTTTACGTTATTTTAATATTTATCTGTATTCAAATTCACTCCATCAACCCAAGTATCAATTTTTAAAAAATGTAATAAAACCGATAAAAGATATAAATTATTATGAATATGAAAATGGCGAATTCATAACACCGCCAAAAGATGTGCATCCCTATTCAGTTGTTGTATTTGATGATGTCGTTTGTGATAATCAAAATATAATCAGAGATTACTTTTCCTTCGGAAGACATTTTAATATTGATTGTTTTTACTTATGTCAAACTTATTCTGCCATACCAAAGCAGCTCATACGGGATAATGCTAATTTAGTTGTGGTATTTTCTCAAGATAGAACGAATCTAAAGCATATATATAATGATCATGTGAATGTCGATATGTCTTACGATGAATTTGTAAAATTGTGTTCTGAATGTTGGAAAGTACCATATGGATTTTTGGTTATTGATAAAGAAAGTGGTATTCACAATGGTCGTTATCGAAGAGGTTTTCACCACTACATTATATTATAAATATGAAACACTGTGGTGATTCAACTTAGTATTAAATAATCAGCATGGATAAACGCTTGGCTTTAGAACTGGTAAAAGCAAGAAAAAATGTGAGAAAAAAACTACATGGATTGAGGCACGATTTAGCCACTTCTCAACTAAGATTTTCGCGTTCGATTCAACCATTCACTCAACCCATTGAAAGATTATTGACAGAAATTACAAATAGGAAAAGTAAGATGAAATCTGAAATTAAACCAGAAATTAAACCAGGAATTAAACCAGAATTGAAATTGATGGAACATGTAGTTACACCAAAAACAGGGAATTTTGAATCAACTCCGAGAATGAGTAATATTTCACGAATGGTTGGTAGAGACGAGAATATCAACTATGACCCTGATTATGAAGAACCCGTTGAAGAAGAACCTGAAGACGAACCGCAACAACTATCACAAGTTGAGTTGGAAAATATTGAAGCGTTGAAAAATGCTGATGTTTTCCGTGAATTTTTAGATCAATGGTCGGGGTTAGCAAGATTTTATATAGAGGAAATGATAACTACTCCCTCCCCTGAAGAATTTGACCATAAATATGGTGTTCGCTACAATCCAGAAGAATCAAAATTTTATATTGGGAACTCTGAAATAGACTTCATAAAAGATAAAGTTGTAATAGATCCTAAAGGTGATAATCCAATACCATATCCTGTCACTAAAGGTCTCCTTGAATTATTATTCAAGAAAGAACCAGATCCGTATAATACAACAGATTTGAAGAATTATCGTGATATAGTGAAAAAAACGAATGCCGATCGAAAAGATTATGATTTTGAGAAGCAAATATCTGGGAATGTTGGTAAAAAATATCAGGGTATTATAAAAAAAATTCAAAAGCCTGTAGTTAGGGGGAGAACTAGTCGAACTGTTTCTTCTCAGCCCAGTATGTTAAAAAGTCCTACATCTCTGCCTCCTACCACACTTTCGCCAATATTTAAACAATCGAGAGGTGGTGTGTTAAAAAGTACACTTATGAAATCAAGTAGGTACATGAAAAAGAAATTAAATCTTCTCGAACTTAATAATAAAGATTTAGAATTCATACCATGGAGAAATCCAAATACTCTAGTTGAGAGATTAAAATTACTACTTGCATCTCAAACTGCTGGTAACAATAGTCACTCTAATGAGATCAGTCATATTATAAATGAATTGAAAAATGCTAAAATAATATTATAAAATATTTACAACTTTGAAGAATATGTCAGTGTTCAAAAGAAGACTGAAAAAGTATCATCAAAATGACACTTGATAAATTTTACAATCATATTTCACAATATGAGAAAAAACATTATTTACTTCATCTCCATCTCAGAGGAACATTAAATAATATTACTAATAAATATAAATTATCCACTAATACGTCTGAATACACATTCCCATATGAAACTGCCGAAGTTATATCTTTCGAGAGTAATCCAACAGGTGGATTCATGATACTCATAAATGGAAAGCATATCAAGAAGGATCAGTTATCATTACTGAAAAAAGGAGATAAAATATCATTCCAAAACATCAGACTATCAAGAGATACTGATGAGTTTTTCGCCGAGTTCATTTTGAAATTGAACCTACTCTAAAATGGTAGCAATAAAACGAGATATTGTTAATGAGCTACATAGTCCTGTGAGAATTAATTTCCCCAGGAGGCGTGTAATAGTTAAAGGACTCTCAGATCTTTTTCAAGCAGATTTAGTTGAAGTCATACCATATGCAAGATTTAATAAGGGTTTTAAGTATATACTGATTGTGATAAATGTGTTCTCGAAATATGTTTGGGCAATTCCGTTGAAGAATAAAGATGCAAAAGATGTCACAATTGCAATGAATGAAATTTTGGGAGAATTGGAGAATCCACCTAAAAATCTACAAACTGATTTTGGTAAAGAATTCTACAATAAAAATTTTAAGGAATTAATGGAAAAATATAACATAAATCATTATAGTTCATACTCAAATTTGAAAAGTAGTGTTGTGGAAAGAGTTAATAGGACAATCAAATCGATTATGTGGAAAGAATTTAGCGTTCGTGGAAATTATAAGTGGATAGATATATTGAACGATATAGTACATCAATATAATTCAACAAAGCACTCAACTACAGGTTATAAGCCGATTGATGTTAACAGTGAAAATGAAAAAAAGATTCTGAATTCGGCTTATTCACATCTCAAGGTAATAGACCCAAAAAAGAGTAAATATAAAGTTGGAGATTATGTTCGAGTGAGTAAAACTAGACAAGTTTTCGCAAAAGGTTACACACCCAATTGGTCAAATGAAATTTTCACAATTCGGAAGATACAATCAACATATCCAAGAACTTACTTATTACGTGATTCTTCAAATGAAGATATTAAGGGTGGTTTCTACGAATTCGAACTGCTGAAAGTAAAACATCCGGATATTTATTTGGTAGAAAAAGTTCTGAGAAAAAAAGGAAACAAACTGTATGTGAAGTTTTTAGGTATGGGGAAGGAGCATAATTCCTGGATCAAGAAAAATGATTTACAATAAATTAATTCTGAAATACTCTTTATTATGTAAAGATATTGAGAAATAAATAATTTTTTTTCACAATTTTGTCTTAAGTTTACAAAGTGAGATTACAGCTGAGAAAATCTACTATAAAAAATATTATTTCTATGCTCCATATCTAAAATAGGAGCTAGAATGTATTCACAGTTTCTTATTCTACTATTGAATCTTATTCTATCAAGGACAAACATCTCCCAGTAATATTTTCGAGATTCTCGATATGCAAAAGTCCAAACACACATATGATGAATAGTATCTATATGGTTAAATGTAACTTTCTTCATATCAATATGCTATCTGATTCACTTCATTCATTACAGTATATGGATCAAATTTTATTAATTCTTTGAAAATCAGTGAATTAAATAAATATTTATATGACTTATCTAATAAATCGTTTATATTCACTAAGAAATCACCACTCATTTTTGACACGGACCGGGTAACCATTCTGTAGAACTCTGGAAATCCATGATATTCTAGGAACTCAATATAACCACTTATTAATTTCTGTAGTGAAAATAATTCACACATAGTGTCTCGACCAATGTACACTTGACAATTGTCATTTTTCAATCCAAGAATAGACTTATTATTGATATTTATGAAAAATAACGTACAGTTATTCAATTCCTTGAATTCTGCTGATGATGATTTCTCCAAATTCCTATGGATAAACTCTTCACAGTTGACTAATTCACGAAACTCTTCAGCAGTGAAATCAATGTGATGACCCCTCAGAGATGGTCCACTGATTCTTATAACTTCTTTCAGAAGGTGCGACAGTCCAACAGATACATACTTAGTTTTCGATTTGTTGAGAAAGAATACTTTTGGGCACAAAATGTATGGTTCGAATACACTCACTGTTTCTGCACTCATGTTTATTGATTCACTCTCAAACTTTGGAACTGTCGAAATAACTTGGCTCATACCTTTAAGTACTGTGGTTTGTCCTTGAAAAACTGTACGGGTGGGGGTAACTTAGTTATGGTGTGTGTACCATACACAATAACCTTGAATTTATAAGTAGGTGGGGGTAGATACTTGATTATGCTGGAACCAATATTCTTCGTTACTGAATTACTGTACTGTATCCTCACCTTGAAAACATAAGTAGGTGGGGGTTCGTCAATACTTGATTACATCGAAAGCAATTTGCTTGACTCACAGGTGGGCCATCTATATGCGTATTTTCATCAGGTCGATTATGATGTATGAAGCAGGGTAAATGGGTCTGTAATTTGAATGTTTCGATCAATGGTCTAGAAAGCCTATGATAAATGTTGAGAAGCTCATAGCAATTCAGTTTCTTAACTAAGTAGTCAACAGGAAAAAATTTCAAATCTTCTTCACTAAAGTCTTCAATTTTTCTACCAATATATGCATGCTCCAACACAACTAGCTTCGACTTTGGAAATAAGTTAAACATAATTTTTTCTGATAATGATATATTATTGAAGATCCATTTTTTCAGCTCTTCACTTAAACGTGCTAAATCTTCACAGCAAACACTCACGGAAATTTTATCACTGAGAAATGCATCACAAATACTTTTCGCATCATTTACTGTATCCCTATCAGTTAATTCGAAATCCATAGTAGGGTAATGATTTTCATTTTTTCCATCCATCTTTTCAATATGATATTCCAACTGGTATTTCAGTGAATTTATTTTCCAGACAATCTCAGTATGCTCCATGATTACACAGTTTTCATACTATAGCCAGTGCAGTCTCTTGGATCTATTTCAGTTACACGCATAAATGGCTTTTCACACTTAGCACACTCTTGTCCATAAAGCTTGATATAATGGACTAAAGTTTCTTTGTCAACTATGGTGTCGATATTATGCGAACTCACAATTGTTTCTTCATCGATTATACATTTAGCTTTCTTTGCTTCAAAACATGGAGCACACAAAACTTTATGCGAAACGAATCTGATGAACTCATCAGAACCAATATTATAATGACCTAACTGATTTTGGTACGTTATTTCGGTAAAAATTATACCACCGGAACTTTGAAATCTGAAATACATCGCGCTAACTACCTTTGAATTCACTGAAAGCAAAATATATACTGAGAAAAAATGGGTAGGGATGAAAAATGTCAAGGCCACTATTGACCAATTGAAATCAAACTTGAGCCCACTCCTGGTACATTCAAGGTTAATGCTCTCAAGGTCTGATCTATTTTCAAGGTCAATCAATCGAAAAATAAGCTATCCCCACTCCTGATAAATATTCAAGGTTAATGCTCTCAAGGTCTGGTCTATTTTCAAGGTCAATCAATTGAAAAATAAGCTATTCCCACTCCTGATAAATATTCAAGGTCATGGTCTGTTCTATTTTCAAGGTAAACCAATCGAAAAATAAACTATCCCCACTCCTGATAAATATCAAGGTCATTGTGTATGGTGCACGCCCCTCAACTAAGTTACCCCCACTCCTAAATATCGACTCAAGGTTAACCGCCTTTTCAAGGTCAAGGTCATTGTGTATTGTGCACACCCATTCTTTATCTACTCGTCACATATCTTCTAGGTGGAGATCTTTAGTGCAATACCAAATAATGATTATTAAATTTTGGTCTGCTAAAACATTCTCAAATGATGCTACTATTGAAATATTCTAAACATGAGGGGTTATAGCGTAGATAACTTAATTTTTTTTATATCGAACTATTGAAAGTTTATATTATATTAGATAGGCATAAAATCTTTCTTTCAATTATGCACATTATATGCGTTTTCAAAATACACCAAACGTAAATTCTTCTTTCAATCTTAGTGAGTTGAAGAATATATTTATCATTTATAGTTTTTCTGATAAAATTAATGATTTCAAGAACCAATAGAACAATATATTAACCACTATTTACCAACTTTTTCATCACCTTCAGATAAATTCATTAGCATTGTAACCTCTAAAACCCTCAAAAACTGACGTGTTAGACATAGTTACCTAATGCTCACAAAATTCGAGGGATATACAGGGCATTATATCTGAAATAATCAACTTTCAGTCACGTTTTCAAGCAAATAAAATAATTGAATTTTTTTGCCACCCTGTATTGAAATAACGCAGATTAGGCTGGATTGTAGGAAGCCCCCAAGTCTCTCCAAGCTCCAATCCAAATTTCGATATCAAAGTATTACTCAACTCGAAGATATCAGCGTTTTTAGAGGTATTCATTTCCGGAAAAAATTCAAAAAAATTTCAATCCGAAAACGGTAACAGATAGATATAGGAATTCATCATGAAAAATTATTGGGAAATTGTTGGAGATTCTAAAAATAATATAATATACATGCAACACCACATTACCAAAAACATTTTAGTTGGATAGAGAATGTCCGACTATGACCTCCATTAAATTTTCAAATTGATCCGTTGTTTGAGTCACCAGAAATGTCTGATGTGCCATCCACCGTGAATCACCTTGTTTATGTACCTATATATATATATATATATATATATATATATATATATATATATATATATATATATATATATATATATATATATATATATATATATATATATAGTATGGAAAATGCGGACGACTTACCTTCCTATTTCTAAGTTTAGTGTAACGCTTCCTTTACAATCTTTGCCGTATTTCATATACGATAGAATTCCAATCAGAAGAGTCAACATCACCTCAATGAATGTTGCCACATTCGAATGAATAATTATATATTTATATATATATATATATATATATATATATATATATATATATATATATATATATATATATATATATATATATATATATATATATATATATATATATATAAACACAATTATACACGCGTCAAAGTGAATATATAATCTGAATTCACTGAACAATTTTATTCTTGAAGCTGCCTTACTGAGATGCGATCACCATAAAATCATTCGTTCTGAAGTTGGCGAATAACTGAAACATGAGGATAGTTGTAACGAAATAAAGTTGCTTTGTCCTTGCAAGGCCGTCGCAAGTATATTTCATTAACAAATTCCACCAATATGAGTTGAATAAGTATATAATATTCAGTAAGAAAAAAATTTCTTTTCTCCAGGTGAATAACCATAATGTGAAAGTATGGAAAATGCGGACGACTTACCCTCCTATTTCTAAGTTTAATGTAACGCTTCCTTTACAATCTTTTCCGTATTTCATATACGATAGAATTCCAATCAGAAGAGTCAACATCACCTCAATGAATGTTGCCACATTCAAAACGCCAAAGAAGGAATCCAATTGTTCTGAATTTTTGCATTCAATGTATAATGGTAAAATCTAGAATAAAAATTAATATATATAATATATATATAATATATATATATATATATATATATATATTATATATATATATATATATATATATAAATATATATATATATATATATATATATATATATATATATATATAATAAATTCGATGGACGATGAATCAACTCTGTGGTAGTTCATATTTATATTAAAAAAATTAAATAATAAGAAAATAACTTGTCTAAAAACCACAAAATGAAAATAACTTTTTATTCGACTAGTTTCGCCTGTTACAGCATTATCAAGACTGAATACATAATTGCAAAGACATCGCTTGAAAATATATAAGTATTTCGGTTCGGTACCTGGGGGTGGTAAAATGTAATCGATGGGTCCAAGTTATCAGAGATTTAACAGTGGGGAGTGGTTTAAGTCTAACTGGTCATTAAGAAGAATGTAATTATGGGATTTTTGGATCTTGTTTATTTCCATGGCTTCCAGGAAGTTCATTATCATACCTATGATTTTTTAGGAGAGATTTATGTGGAAAATCGGTAATTCATAAAAAAATTATTTAAAAAAAAATTTTTCTACGCCCTTGTAGATACTTCAATTTGTAGCAAATTTCATATGAAACAATTTTTTCTACATGTCATTGTTCATTTTCTATCTTAAAATTAAAAACTTGAAAATTGATGATGTTTGAAAATACTCTTAGGAAAATTTGGTATATTTCAAAAACTAATGAAGATATCAGAAAACTTTTCGGATAAATTTTGTACCTAGGTAAATGCATTGCCTACAATTTTTGATTCGAACATTTTTCTGCATTTCCATTATTTAAACAATTAGAGTGAAAAATAAATAAAAAAATTTTCGACCAAAGTTTTTCCGGAAAAATGCTCACCTGAATTGGTAAACATTTTCACATATTGAAGAAAATCCTTTCAACTACCTGAATTTGAATTTCCAACAGGTTTTTACTTTTTGCTGCATATTACAGATATTTTGTGTAATTTTACCACGCTAATCTTCTGGAACAACGTGCTACATGCTACATTGTATTGTGCACACAATTCGCCCACAGTATCGACACCACTTTTCCTTGAATTATACTGTAATATTATTTCTGGTTTACCAGATTCCTCATCAACATCATCGCCGTGATGCATGGATGAGTACATTATTCAATTTTGTTTCGGTTTATATGATACTAAGGTTCCTCCGCAGCTAAAATCAAATACACTAGATCCAATTGACCTTCTTTGAGCTTGGTAAAAAAATCAGGTATTTCCTTTCCTCTGCCCTCTATATTCCAACTAAGGTTAGACCATTTCGTTTAAGATCTATACCTAGTGCAGCGCTAGTGTACTAGTCTGTTGTGACATTTCTGTTCGAATTATAAAGGTGCTGACAAGCTTTTTCAGTTATAGATTTGGTAATGTTGTCTATACTGAAAGGGCCCACTGGTTGTGTTCCAACATAAACTTCAATATAACTATTGTAAAATAATGTCCCATTCGTACTGGCGGAAAGAACATCTGCCTCTGAAGGCTTCCAGTTTTACATCAGCAGTAAATAAAATTGAGAATGAGAGAAACTGTTGTGATTTTCATTCCATTTTGTCAGTATAGTTCCAACTGGAGCTAGTTTTTTCAGAATAGATCTCTCAGTTCTAGTATGCATGTCGTCGAAGGGAATATATCTTAATCTTAGTAAAATTTTGAATCTTCTATCGTTCATTGTTAATCGAAAAATTTCTATGCCAGTCTCATCTGTGTTCCATAAGTCTGTAATATTCAAATGACTTGCTTTCCTAACTCCTGCAAGATATTATAATTCAATTAGGGCTCGAATTTCGTCAATATTAGTCGGCAAAATATCTCTCCCAAGAACAAATTGTAAACTTTCTGAATCAATTTTTCTGTTTGTCCCATCAACAATTATTTGTAACATGTTTGGATCGAATAGAGAACCCCAAATATCATCTATTTTAGATTTATTCTTCACATTAACTTTTGGACCTGCTAGTTGAATTACTATATTCTCTCTACGAGTTGTAGCGTTTTTAGGTGGTACATGCCAATTTGGTAATTTTATCTTTTCTATGAAATAAGGTCCAATAGTATTTCCGGTTTGAACACTCTCGCTTCCCTCGATTTCTTCTTCTGTATCGCTATCTTCAGATCTCTCTTTTACAACATTGTTTTCGGTTGTTTCCTCCTCATCATCAAATTCTTCTTCTATCTGGACTTCTTCAAAAAGTCGCAACAATCGCTGCTGATCTCTTCCGTAGTTTTAGTTCATTTTGAATTCGAATTACCTAAAATAACAATAAATTTTATAGTACAAAACCTTTTAAATATATTTCTTATATTACCTCATTAGGCGCACACGGTGTCCTGCACCGGGTTTCCAATTTGCTCTGCCGTTTTCTTAAGTATGTACTGCACTCGAACTGAGTAACTGCCCCCAAAATGGGAAGGTACACGGACGCACAATACCGGGCTCTCCCGATTACTTCCGATACAGTGTTCTTGACCGGCTGTGCCTACTGATGGGTTAAAAAGCACAATATGTAAAAAGCCAAAATATTCAGGCGCTTGCAGATCTACAGATACAGTGAGTTTCGAAAAGTTTGGACCATATGGAAAACTTTTTATAATCTATTTTTCGAAAAATTTCATTCGTGATAAAAATTGGGAACTTGCAGAACACTTAGATTCGAGATGTCAAAATTCCAAATATTTTTCATTTCACTTGCATTTAAATTTCCACTCAGGTTATTTTCCGGTGTTTAGTTCGAATACTTCAACATTGTATAGGATTTGTGAAAGCATATAATTTTATTTTCATAAGTAGGTAAGTATGTATTATATCATGATTCTTGAAGAGGAATCAGCTATTCATGAAATGTGAAAATATAGTATAATTATATATATATATATATATATATATATATATATATATATATATATATATATATATATATATATATATATATATATATATATATATATATATATATATATATATATATATATATATATATATATATATATATATATATATATATATATATATATATATATATATATATATATATATATATATATATATATATATATATAGTATATAGGCTAGTGGGTTTCTAGCGCACTTTTGCTCATTTTTACATGTAAATTCCCATAAGGAAATCTAAGGTCCAAAGTAGCGAAAATGGTACCCTTTTGCATTGGGGTCAATGACCTCTCTGACCTCTCTGATTTATGTATGGTCTACAGACAATTATTCATATTATACTATGCAAATGGAATATATACAAATCAATCTCAATCTGGAGGTAGGTAGCAGGGGATAGATACAAGGATGAAAATATCACTATTTATTTAATTGTTACATAATAGTTTTATTAATTGAATAATAATTATAGGTTATGATCAATCAATATCCATCAATAGATCATCATGAGGAACGTTCGAAGGTACCCTGTAATGTCCCCAAGGGAGCGTCTCATCTGTTCCAGGTATTAAATATCTTTTATCGTCTGAGTGCTGAGTGCAATTTTCTGCTGTATGTCTTCAGGGCTGAGTGCAATTTTCTGCTGTGTGAATATACCTTATGCTTATCGACTCTTATCAAGTTTTGGGTTATGGTAACCTCCTTCCATGAATCAAGACATTTTTCATAATCTTCAAAAGTAATCTTTGTCTTCACAACTGACGATTTGACTCCTTTGGCTTTCTTCATAACACCAGCATTTTCAATAATGTCATCTATCTCATCATCATCGTATCCCTCATCAGCCCACTGTTTCTTTTCTTTTTGTATATCTTCATGAGTCTTTAATACTTTCGTAGTGTTTAATTTTGAACGAAGTCCCACCTAATTTGTCATAGGAGTTCTATTGTTTTCATCTTTCATCATACCCAATACTTTCATATTAACTTGAGGAATTCCATAAATTTTTTCAGGAGGATAATCGGATGTATCAAAACGATCATGGCAATCGCGTTTCATAACCTCATATGGATCCTTATGTAGCTTATAAAGAAAACTATCAGTGTCCGTATAGATGGCGCTGCAGTCGCCCCTAATTCTTTTTTCATATAATCATGAAGAAAAGCATAAATAGTTGTTTTGGCCAAGTCGAGTATTGCCTGTCCAACATATATAGGTTTATTAAAGAAGACTTCCATTTTTCTCAATTCAATAGCAACAAGATTTTCGTTGAATATCGTACAGTTCTTGAATTCAGGTTAAGCAATATATGCCTCGGCACCATATAGTTAGAAGGCACACGTTGACACGTTAACATATATTCTCCATAGTTTCACTGAAAACAGAATTATTCATAATTTTGAATAAATTTTTCTCAAACTTGTTCTTCGCATTCTTTCGAAGTTCAGTATTCAAATCGATATAACTTTTAAGCCAAGGTGCTTGCTTGAACTTCAGGGCTTTATGAATTTTTTTAAGTACCAAACCATGTTTAATCGCCTGCTTCAATGCTTGATAATGAAACATATATTTTTTTATGATGTAGTGTGGCCATCAATTTTGAGGGTTCCTTTCCAGTCTTGGATTAATATGTTCAGTGCAAAATGGAATATCTTTATGGAGATCGTGTAATTCTTGAGGATACTCGAGATACACCTCTAGCATATATCCTGTATCTACGTCATCCGGAATGGAGGTGACATCAATATCGGTATTTTCACACCACTCGAACCCTCCGTATGGGAGATATTGACTCATGGCCTAGCCATATTGATTATTTATATCAAAGAACATCAAATACTTTGAACGTTTCGTCGGATCATAATTGTTACAATAAACGTTGTTTCCCTTCTGAGACTACAAACTTGACTGAGACCTCCACGTATGCCTCGTTCAACGACGAGAAACATATCTGGATCTGTGAGAAGCTCCAATTCTTGATTCGTATATTTGAACATCGCATCCCAAGTGAATCCAGGCAATGTGAAATGATGAGCAGGATGAAGCTTATAGGTTTCAAGACAACTCGATCGAAATTGTTCAAATACATCTGTCAGAAAAAGAATAGCAGTCTTCATGTATAGGTCAACGTATTCACCCAAGTTATCACAACAAAATTCGTTCCAAACTTGTTGTGCCCTACGATACAATCTTTGAGGGCAGGGTTTATTATCGAGATTATTATAGAAAGCCTCGATAGATGGTAAACTTGTTTCACGAAATCTCAAAAATGCATCGAGGTAATCATATGGCATAACCCCCTTCTTTGTTAGTAGTTTGGAGCGATTTTCATCTAATTCGGAAAACTGCGATCTCAGATTTGGATATTCAGTTAAGTATGTGGCTAGGTTATCTAGTGAGGAGTTCATAAATCCAAATTAATCAATGAAACGGAATTGAATTGGTGTTACATCTATGCAATTAGTGAATGAAATATACTTTCCTTTAGTTATAGGTAGTAAATCAACTTTTCCTTGCATCCTAGTTGCACATCCTCAATAATGAAATTAGCATCGTACCCACTGAAGTTATAAAACACCATAGAGATCACACGGCTATCTTGATAGTTTATATTGCATGATTCATGAGCAGCACCTCTATAATTGTTCTCTGGAATCAAATGGTTGTGATCTCGCACTTTCTTATCATCCAGAGAGAAAGCATGATCACATATATGACACTCCATAGCACTTCTAAATTCAGATTCATCCTGAGGAGTCATATCAATATTATACGAACACCAAAAGACAGTAGAGAGATATTTTGCTAGCCGTTTCATTTCATCTGCAAACCACTGCATACAATCCTCTCCACGATGAGATTTATAAAAACTTAGAGAATCATCATAGGAACATTTCAGATAATATCCCATAGCTGCAGGTACATGATGTTGCAGCTTTTCATTATAATTGGTCGGTTTCAAAATGCTTTCTAGATCTGCGTAAATAATGAATGGTGCTTTTTCTTTATTCTTATAATTTTTAAATTTAAGAATATTTCGACCTTCTTGGGGCATCTCAATAGCCGTCTCATTCATCATAAGACATACTTCCGTATGTTCCTTCAGCTGATCAAGAGACTGGTAATAGTGAAGACATCTGTCGCAAATATACTTTTTTATCTTTTTTTTACATAACTGTTTTGATACCAGACGAGATAAATTTTTGATTAAAACATAATGGTATTTTATTTCAACCTCAGCATTATTTCCATTATCATTAATATTTTCAGAAAAATAGATATTCTGAAACAAAAAAAGATATATATGTTTATCAACACAATTTTTAGTCAAGTGAAAGAGTGATAAATCTATTTGCTTTTTTCTTGAGGATGTAAACATTGATAGACACTTCGTTCTGTTTTTCAAATGACGGAATCTGCTTCATAGTCATAGAAAACTGAATTCCTTTCAGTTTAAGTACTTCCGAATAATGTGGATAATTTATTATTCTATCAGCATCCTTCTCAACAGGAAGCAACGCAGCCACTTCAGCCCAAGCAAGACAAGCGTTATCATTATTCTTCAAATTAATGCAGGCATGTTTTTGCTTTATTTCTTCTGGTAGTTCAATGTAAGATGAATCCAATTGAGGGGTGAATTCATTAATATTAACACCCAAATTAATAACTTGCTTCAAGGCCCATCCGGAGTCTCGCTCTTGAAACTCTTCCAACTTTCTCTGTGAAGGTTCTTTAACGTTCTCGTCGAACCAAGAGTCAAGATCAGTATCTCCGTATATAGGCTTATTAGATGTTGTGAAATATTTAAATTCACTCAAAACACGACTACCGCTCACAATTTCAAACTCTCCACCAAAAACTGCGTTAACCTTGACAGCTTCAGCTTTTTTCAAGTTATTGAGCAGCCGTCGTCTGAATATCGCACCACAATCAGCTAAAAACTCTGAAGGATCCTTATGTCTGAGGTTTGAAATAACCCCTGTTCTGATACGATAATCAAAAGCTGTAGTTAAATCATCCCAGCGAACTCTATCCCTTGCTGTTTCTAGTCGAGTCGTTATACCAGCTCCCTGCTTCTTCAAAATTTTCAGCTGGCTACGCATACTCTTCACTTGTCCGATCTTCATTGTTAGATTCTGCTTCTCTCCAATCATCTTCAACGATTTTAATTTCTTGTTGATTCTCCGAAGAGCTAATGAACACTCTTTAAGTCCATCATTAACAATTTTTTCATCATTGCTTATTTTCAGGAAACACAGCAGTGCCCGTATCTTATTCAACAGTGCAGCAATCATGTTGGTTGTTGTCTCATGAACGATCAGATTAAACTGAAACAAAACTCTAGAATTCAACGATTTAATACAAATCAAGTCAACGGAATACTAAACATTAGTACAAGATATCCACGGTGTAAAAAAAGAATATAGACTAGAAACTTATATTTTTTATATTAATTATATATAAAATTATACCAATTAGATATACATTATTTTCATAGATCTCAAATTTATATTGGCTTTAAGTAATCGATTATGCTCTCATGTAATTCTCTATAAAATGTAAATTTGAGGCGTCATAAATATTATATCTGGATCCTAAGCCTCAAATAGACCCCTGAAGAGGGTATGTGGTGTCGCATCGGAACTATGCCATCAGAGCATCAATTAGAGGCTAGGACCTAGATACAATATTCATAGATCTCAAATTTATATTTACTTTCCGTAATAAAATAATTTTTATTTAATTCTCTTGTTACCGAAATTTGGCCAATAGGACGCGTCTTCTATAGCCAGAACAAGACCTAGGTAACTATTTCCCTAGAACATCTTATTAGATACGTCGACATTGGTTATACCTACCATTAACGATGACTGCCTACTTTGTACATAGGTCTCACAGACATCAAGAGCAAGTACTCTCTCCCTATAGGGATACGCCTGTCATGCTTTCATGAAGAAAATAGTCGGTCGTCCCTTTTATACCAGAATGGAGCCACAATTAATTAACGAATCAGTATTGTTCACTTATGTTCTTAAAGATTAAGGAAAACCAATTTATTCTGCAAGAGATACGCGAAATCGTGAGATTCAATTATCTGTAAGAAGATTGTGAAGATGAGTCACATTATGCTAGATCATCGAATAACAAATTATTACATTTCACCCCCATAATGAAAAATGTTTACAAGTTCAACTTTGAATGAAACAAAAGTATAAAAATCTCAATATCACAGAAACGGAACATTTTAAAGTAAAAATAATATTTCCGCAGACTCTCTGACACCCCTTAATGACTCTTTGACGTTCCATAACATATTATAATATAAACACTATAATAAAATAATTCACCCTCATAATAAAAAATTTCACAAGTTCAACTTTGAATGAAATTTTTCTAAGTCAAAATAAAAGTATAAAAATCTTAATATCTCAGAAATGGTACATTTGAGAACGGAGTGTTCTCATCGAAGTCGTTAACGACTTCGATGAGAACAGGGGTTGGAACCCCCGTTCTCAACAAAAGTCGTTCGATTTCGATTAGAACGGGGGTTGGTTCTCCCATTCTCAGCGGAAGTCGTTGGGTAACCGTTGTGAATGACTTGTTTAGAAAACATCTCTTTATTTAATGGACTCAATTAAAAACGATACGTATCAATAAGTAATATAGGGTTCTAAACATTAATCCCCAAGACGATGGGGCCTCACGTCTTATTATACGCCTATCTAGCAAACTTTCGTATACGATTCACGGTTGAGAGCATAGCTGCGTGGACATAGTACTGATGATGGGTGTGGCATTGTATGTGTTCGAATCCCATACATTTGACCTTCAAATTTTTTCATTTTATTAATGCGCATGCGGGAAGGCAGTTAGAAACTATGAAAGGGAGAGGGGGTTGAGATAGTTTATAAATTCTGAGTGACTCCGAATTTATTCCTTTTCAATTCAGTTTTTGGTTAGTTTAGTGTATAAATCTCCTGATTCATCTACAACGTAAGTTTTCATAAATTGACTCCAATAATTATTTTGTTATTTAATAATGGACGTTGGTTTAGGATATAATTATGATAATAGTGCAAAAGCCGAATATTAGAAGCTACTGATGAGTGAAATATGGAGTAAGTTGTATAAGGTAGAAGTGGGGTTAGTAAATGAGGATGGTAAATTGTGCACGTACGGCGCTCATTCTTTGGTATATAGTTCAGAGTCGATTGAAGTTACTTTTGGGGGTATTTTATTTTTATTATTTGTCTAGGAAGAATAGTTTCTGACATATTCAGATTTTTATTATTTTGTGTAGACTTGTAAATATTTTTTATTATGAGGGTGAATTATTTATTACGTTGTTTATATTATAATATGTTATGGAACTTCAAAAAGTCACTAAGGAGTGCCAGGGAGTCTGCGGAAACGTTACTTTCACTTTAAAATGTACCGTTTCTGAGATATTAAGATTTTATACTTTTATTTTGACTTAGAAAAATTTCATTCAAAGTTGAACTTGTAAAATTTTTTATTATGATGGTGAATTATTTATTAGGGTGTTTACATTATAATATAATATGGAACGTCAAAAGGTCACTAAGGGGTATCTGAGAGTCTGCGGAAACGTTATTTTTACTCTAAAATGTACCATTTCTGAAATATTAAGATTTTTATACTTTCATTCAAAGTTGAACTTGTAAAATTTTTTATTATGAGGGTGAATTATTTTATCATAGTGTTTATATTATAATATGTTATGGAACGTCGAAAGGTCATTAAGGGGTGTCAGAGAGTCTGCAGAAATATTATTTTTACTTTAAAATGTTCGGTTTCTGAGATATTAAGATTTTTATACTTTCATTTCATTCAAAGTTGAACTTGAAAAATTTTTTATTATGAGGGTGAAATGTAATAATTTGTTATTCGATGATCTAGCATAATGTGACTTATCTTCACAATCTTTTTACAGATAATTGAATTTAACGATTCCGTGTATCTCGTGCAGAATAAATAGGAGAGTTGGTTTTCCTAAATCTTTAAGAAAATAAGTAAACAATACTGATTCATTAATTAATTGTGGCTCCATTCTGGTCTAAAAGGGACGACCGACTATTTCCTTCATGAAGGCATGACAGACGTATCCCTATAGGGAGAGCGTACTTGCTTTTGATGTCTGTGAGACCTATGCACAAAGTAGGCAGTCATCGTTAATGAGTAGGTATAACCAAAGTCGACGTATTTAATAAGATGTTCTGGGGAAATAGTTACCTAGGTCTTGTCCTGGCTATAGAAGACGCGTCCTAATTGCCAAATTTCGGTAACAAGAGAATTAAATAAAAATTATTTTATTACGGAAAGTCAATATAAATTTGAGATCTATGAGTACTGTATCTAGTTCCTAGCCTCTAATTGGTGCTCTGATGGCATAGTTCCGATGCGACACCACATACCCTGTTCAGGGGTTTACTTGAGGCTTAGGATCTAGATATAATATTTATTACACCTCAATTTTACATTTTATAGAGAATTACATGAAAAATTAATCGATTACGTAAAGCCAATATAAATTTGAGATCTATGAAAATATTGTATCTAGTTCCTAACCTCTAATTGGTGCTGTGATGGCATAGTTCCGATGCGACACCACATAACCTGTTCAGGGGTCTACTTGTGGTTCAGGAACTAAATATAATATTTATTACACCTCAAATTTATTTTTTATACGGTGATCGCTGTATATTTTCTAGTAACGGCTACTTCGATTCATACATTGATATAGAAAATATAAGATTTTAGTCTATATTCTTTTTTTACACCGTAGATATCTTGTACTAATGTTTAGTAATCGGTTGACTTGATTTGTAGTAAATCGTTGAATTCTAGAGTTCTGATTCAGTTTCTTCTGATCGTTCGTGAGACAACAACCAACATGATTGCTGCACTGTTGAATAAGATACGGGCACTGCTGTGTTTCCTGAAAATAAGCAATGATGAAAAAATTGTTAATGATGGACTTAAAGAGTGTTCATTAGCTCTTCGGAGAATCAAAAAGAAATTAAAATCGGTGAAGATGATTGGTGAGAAGCCGAATCTAACAATGAAGATGGGACAAGTGAAGAGTTTGCGTAGCCAGCTGAAAATTTTGAAGATTTAACTACAGCTTTTGTTTGTCGTATTAGAACAGGGGTTATTTCAAACCTCAGACATAAGGATCTTTCAGAGTTTTTAGCTGATTGTAGTGCGATATTCAGTCGACGGCTACACAATAACTTGAAATAAGCTGAAGCTGTCAAGGTTAACGCAGTTTTTGGTGGAGAGTTTGAAATTGTAAGTGGTAGTCGTGTATTGAGTGAATTTAAATATTTCACAACATCTAATAAGCCTATATAAAGAGATACTGATCTTGACTCTTGGTTCGACGAGAACGTTAAAGAACCTTCACAGAGAAAGTTGGAAGAGTTTCAAGAGCGAGACTCCGGATGGGCCTTGAAGCAAGCTATTAATTTGGGTGTTAGTATTAATAAATTCACCTCTCAATTGGGATCATCTTACATTGAACTAATAGAAGAAATAAAGAAAAAACATGCCTGCATTAATTTGAAGAATAATGATAACGTTTTTTTTGCTTGGGCTGTAGTGGCTGCGTTGTTTCCTGTTGAGAAGGATGCTCATAGAATAACAAAGTATCCACATTATTCGGAAGTACTTAAACTGAAAGGAATTCAGTTTCCTATGACTATGAAACAGATTCCGTCATTTGAAAAACAGAAAGAAGTGTCTATCAATGTTTATATCCTTAAGAAAAAAGTAAATAGATTTATCACTCTTTCACTATACTTGACTAAAAACTGTGTTGATAAACATATATATCTTTCATTGGTTCAGAATATCTATTTTTCTGAAAATAATAATGCTAATGGAAATAATGCTGAGGTGGAAATAAAATACCATTATGTTTGAATCAAAAATTTATCTCGTCTGGTATCAAAACAGTTAAGTGAAAAAAGGATGAAAAAGTATATTTGCGACAGATGTCTCCACTATTACCAGTCTCTTGATAAGCTGAAGCAACATACGGAGGTATGTCTTATGATGAATGAGACGGCTATTAAGATGCCTCAAGAAGGTCGAAATATTCTTAAATTTAAAAACATAAGAATAAAGGAAAAGCACCATTCATTATTCACGCAGATCTAGAAAGCATTTTGAAACCGACCAATGATAATAAAAAGCTGCAATATCATGTACCTGCAGCTATATGATGTTATCTGAAATGTTTCTATGATGATTCTCTAAGTTTTCATAATTCTCATCGTGGAGAGGATTGTACGCAGTGGTTTGCAGATAAAATGAAACAGCTAGCGGAAGATCTCTCTGCTGTCTTTTGGTGTTCGTATAATATTGATATGACCCCTCAGGATGAATTTGAATTTAGAAGTGCTATGGAGTGTCATATATGTGATCATACTTTCTCTTTGGATGATAAGAAAGTGCGAGATTACTACCATTTGATTCCAGAGAACAATTATAGAGGTGCTGCTCATGAATCGTGCAATATAAACTATCATCATAGCCGTGTGATCTCTGTGGTGTTTCATAACCTCAGTGGGTACGATGCTAATTTCATTATTGAGGATGTTGCAACTAGGATGCAAGGAAAAGTTGATTTACTACCTATAACTAAAGAAAAGTATATTTCATTCACTAAACACATTGATGAAACACCAATTCAATTCCATTTCATTGATTCATTTCGATTTATGAACTCCTCACTAGATAATCTAGCCGCATACTTAACTGAATATCCAAATCTGAAATCGCAGTTTTTCGAATTGTATGAGAATCGCTTCAAACTACCAACAAAGGAGGGGTTATGCCATAATGATTACTTCGATGCAAGATATTACATTTTGCACTGAACATATTGATCAAAAGACTGGTAAACCTCGTAAGACTGGAAAGGAACCCTCAAAATTAATGGCCACACAACATCATAAAAAATATATATTATTCATTATCAAAGCATTGAAGCAGGCGATTAAACATGGTTTAGTACTTAAAAAAATTCATAAAGCCCTGAAGTTCAAGCAAACACCTTGGCTTAAAAGTTATATCGATTTGAATACTAAACTTCGAAAGAATGCAAACAACAACAAAACTATGGAGAATATACGTAAACGTGTCAACGTGTGCCTTCTAACTAAATGGTCTGGACGGTATGGTGCCGAGGCATATACTGCTAAACCTGAATTCAAGAACTGTACGTTATTCAACGAAAACCTTGTTGCTATTGAATTGAGAAAAATGGAAGTCTTCTTTAATAAACCTATATATGTTGGACAGGCAATACTCGACTTGACCAAAACAACTATTTATGCTTTTCTTTATGATTATATGAGAATAGAGTTTAGGGCGACTGCACGCCATCTATACAGACACTGATAGTTTACTTTATGAGCTACATAAGGATCCATATGAGGTTATGAAACGCGATTGCCATGCCCGTTTTGATACATCCGATTATCCACCTGAAAATATTTATGGAATTCCTCAAGTTAAAATGAAAGTATTGGGTATGATGAAAGATGAAAACAATAGAAATCCTATGACAAATTGTTTGGGACTTCGTTCAAAATTATACACTACGAAAGTATTAAAGAATCATGAAGATATACAAAAAGAAAAGAAGCAGTGGGCTGATGAAGGATACGATGATGATGAGATAGATGACATCATTGAAAATTCTGGTGTTATGAAGAAAGGAGTCAAATCAACAGTTGTGAAGACAAAGATTTCTTTTGAAGATTATGAAAAATGTCTTGATTCACGGAAGGAGGTTACCATAACCCAAAACTTGATAAGAGCCGATAAGCATAAGGTATATTCCATCACACAGCAGAAAATAGCACTCAGCCCTGAAGACGATAAAAGATATTTAATACCTGGAACAGATGAGACGCTTCCTTGGGGACATTACAGGGTGCCTTCGAACGTTCCTCATGATAATCTGTTGATGGATACTCATTGATCATAACCTATAATTATTATACAATTAATTGAATTATTATGTAACAATCAAATAAATAGTTATATTTTCATCCTTGTATTTATCCCCTGCTATCTACCTCCAAGAGATTGATTTGTATATATTCCATTTGCATAGTATAATATGAATAATGGTCATTAGACCATACATGAATCAGAGAGGTCAGAGAGGTCATTGACCCCAATGCAAAAGGGAACCGTTTTCGCTTACTTAAGACCTTAGATTTCCTTATGGAAATTTACATGTAAAAATGAGCAAAAGTGCGCTAGAAGCCCCCTAGCCTATATACTATATACTATATATATATATATATATATATATATATATATATATATATATATATAATATATATATATATATATGTATATTATATATATATATATATATATATATATATATATATATATATATATATATATATATATATATATATATATATATATATATATATATATATATATATATATATATATATATATATATATATATATATATATATATATATATATATATATATATATATATATATATATATATATATATATATATATATATATATATATATATATATATATATATATATATATATATTTATATATAAAGTAATTGTTGGAAAAGTATCCAAAAAAATAGAGAAATTCAATGGATACGCCACGAAAATTTTACATCGCTATTCATCTCAAGCAATAACTACCTATTTGTCTTTAATCTTTCATCAGTTTAGAAGCAGTGATGATACTTACCACCGGTATAACGGAGAAGGCTAACATAGAGACACTTATAAACATGGGTAGCTTACTGAGGTCACCAATCCATTCAAAAGTGAATTCATTCGGCAGATTACTCGTAGTTAAATATATCGTGATCAAAATGCCAACTAGCAACAGACCGTTTACAAAAGCAGAAAGGAATCCTACCAATTTGAGATTACCCAAACAAGTTGATGTAATGAAAATTGCAGGAAAGGCTATAAGCACCCACATTTGAACACCCATCGCAGTGTAATTCCAATTTTCAGCTACCTGGAATCGAAGAAAATAATGTAGAGTTAGATGGAAGCCATTTTTGAGATGAATCGATCGAAGTTAATACTTTTGATATAAAATGAAATATATTTTATAAAATCTCAGATATTCAATAGGAAGATTTGAAACTCTATTTTGAATATTTCAATTACACCCGTATTCAAGGAAGGATTTTAAAAATAGTTTCTCTTCCTTTATTTCAATGAAATTTTGCTATTTATTCAGAAATATAACACAATATCTGGAGCTTAATCTTTGCACATCGAAGGAATGACTCAAATATGAACTTTTCATGAAAAATTAATTTCTAACATTTCAAGAAAATATGATCATATTCCTAAAAGCGCTCATGAGTGATAAATCTTATTGATGACAATAAAATATAGAATTTACAATAAAATATCACTTACTCTCATCATACTGTCCGCAAAGAAGATAATATAAACGCATAAAATTCCAGTCTGATTAATAATCAAAATAACATTGCTGGCAATTTTTATGCTCTTTCCATATTTTTTAACTCTTTCAGGGCCATAATCGAATACTCCTCTGCCAGTTTCTGCAAAATCTGGTCTTCTGCCAATGTGTTTTTCAACTTCCTTTCCACTAGTAAGCTAATAAATTAAATGCATCAACGAAATATAAATAAATTATCTTTAATTTAGATGACATACATCAAGAACATTTCCAGAATTCTGTGAATTTAGGAGATCCAAAAAGACAAAATATTGCGAATAGTAAAAAAAATAAACATCTTCATTCAACAGTATTTTTATGTCAGTTCATATTTTTCATTTACGTGAAGAGTTGTTGTGTATATAAAACATGCATATACAGGTTTCCGACTATTTCATAGGGACAATATTACTATTTCGTAGATGCTAAATACGAGAAATATAATCAAATTGGCAACAAATTGTTTGAATTGGAACTTTTCAATATGCCAATTCAGCAACTGAATGAATTAAAACCGTTCTTAAGATATTTTGGAGAATAATAAATTATTTATTTTGTTTTTGATACTGCACCTGAGAAGATTGAGTAGGAACAATTGAAAATATTTTTTATTTTTTTACATGGAAGAAATGCCATATAATTTTTGTTTTATCATGAGCGCAATATTTGTTTTCTATACTATTGAATAAATCTGGAAATTTTTTCAAAGCTGTATTCAACATATCGAAATCAAAACGTAGATCGACACTGAAAAGTAGTAAACAGTAGTAGGTTATGATGATGATAAAATAAAATAATTTAATTGCGGAGACTACAGTATCAGAATTTCTTCTCTACAGTTGCATATAATTGATAATTTTGCAGAAAACGAACTCAGAATCGTAGGGTGAAGAACTTCAGTCCAATAATCGAGGAAATAGTTCCTGAAATTCATATAAGGTGATTGATCATAATGATCAGATATTCACCAGAAAATCATAGAAATTATAAGCGATGAGAATTTCTCAAATAGGGTATTTTATTTTTTCATTTAGAATATATACTGAGATAGTGTAGTGTTAGCAAATTTTATTTGACGTGGGTTTAAAATATATGAAATATTATCAGTTGATTGTGGAATACAAGGTTATGGAATATTTGTTTCATCTGATTTTACTAATGAATACCTGCATGTAATAACAAAAGGAAAATATGAGCCCCCCTCGAAGCACCGCTGTTAGTCAGCAGAAAGTATAAAAAACTGGAATAAGCCATACCTGAGGGAGAAACTACAGGTCACCATAAAACAGGAATATGGATTCCGGGACTGAAGAAACTACTATGCTCTCGAAGAAACTTTCGAGAATGGGCTAGCAACCTTAAACAATTGTCAAGTGAATGTTTCATTATATCTTCAAATTGTGTCAAGTGTTTAGTTGGAGAACAACTTTTTTCTAAAAAAATATTATTATCATTACTATTATTATTATTTTCCTTGAGTACTATGAGAGACAAGATAACTTTCTGAATAGTTCTATCGAAAAAAAATCAAATAAGAATTAGTTATTGCTCAACAGCAGTTCACTCAGATAGGCCACAGAAATGCTAGAGAAGAACGCAAACAATGATCTACTAGTGTCAGACGATTAAGATCAAAACGCTTGAGCTCAAATAATTCCATCGAAGTGATATTCCGGAAAATGAAATAAAATTGAGTCACATAATTAAATGTATCTTTCAAAAATTTCAATGAAAATTTAGAGTTCATTTCAAATTATCAATTTATGAAATTTGAGTGCTATAGTTTTCACAATGCAATGAAAATATAGTTACACAGTGGACATATCAACAGGGCCGGCCTAAGGCGAAAATTGCAAGTGTGCTAGACTCAAATTTTATGCCATGGGGGGTGTGGGAGTTATAAAATTTTTTGAAATTAAAGGTCCAAAAACACAGTTTTTGGCACTTTTGCGCCTTGTAGAACATTAAATTTATTTATGACAATTTGATTCATCATTGATTGACTTGATATGTTCAGTACTCTTACTTGTACTATAACCACTATTATGTCAAATAAACTAATGAAAGCTTAACTCTAGGTAACGTTGCAAGGATTTTTATGCTTTTACTGCAATTACTAGCTAATGCGGGAATCACTGTCCACCGGACCTACGATAAATTTCCATATGTCATGGGTGAAAGAAAATAAAGCAACAGAACATAGGGTGCATTCGCGTTGGGCGCTTACACGCTTTAAGCGCTTATAAGCTTCGTTCTCTATGGTCGACTCGCGCTCACAAACGCTTAACACTAAGCGTAAGCTAACCTAACTTATGTTGTCGATAATTAATAAATTTGTAGGGAAATGTTAAAGCACAGTATTTGCGTGAACTATCGGGCTCTTGCCTACCTAAGCGCAAAAAACAGATCTGACATTCACCTTTAATGCTCAAAGCCAAAGCGTGAGCGTCTCTAAGCGCTAGTAGGCCAACACGAACGCCAATATCTGTGCTTCTAAGCGTGAGCGCTTAAAGCGTGTAAGCGACCAACGCGAATACACCCATAGTGAACCAATAATAACAGTGTTTATCAATGGCGCAAACACAAAAAAAATTATTAACTATTAGGATAGTACATAGTCTCTTTTATTATACATTTTATACAAGGGCATTTCTTGCTTTCATTTCGGAGAATGAATTTACTATCTTAATTTCAGACGCCAATTGGCTAGAAAAGCAAAGCCAGCGGGGGGAGGCAGGAAGATGAGTCACAACACTTTCCGCGTCCCCCCACGAGATGACTGTTCTACTGACCTTGGTCAAGGGCATCAGACTTACTGTATTTCAGAACTCATTGTGGTAGCCGGGTAGATCTTCGGTTTTACCTTGAATTTCAACTGTAATAGTTTTAAGACAAAACTTTTTCTATAGTCGGCGGCAAATCATTAGAAGCTTGGGATTTTTAGCTGTGTGAATTAATTTTACAATCCACAAACTGGCAACGACGCTAGGCGAGGAGTGTAGAGGGGAATGTACAGCTGTTTAGGGTCCAAGCTTCCAATGATACGCCGGCTAGTATAGTTTAAATATTTCTGCCCAATATTTAAATCAGTTTCTAAAAAGTTTCCAAATTTATTTTGTTTTACAAAAATTGGTCAATTTAATGCCCCTTCAAAAGGCTTGAGTGTGCGGCTGCATACTTCGCACACCCCTTTGGCCGGCCCTGCATATCAATGCAATCAATTGAACAACAGCGCCTATTTTATTATTCAGAATATCATGATAGAATCCGAAGAATGTTCTTTATAAGCAAATGTTCTTTACAACAAAACTTTATGAAATTTTCTGAAAAATGGATGATAAATGAGTTTCCCATAAGGTCAAACTTTTAAAAACTCACTCTATACTCTTCCGGCAGACTCACGCAAACTCCAGAATATTCTGCCTCTTTACATATATGCTTTTTAAACAATTGAAAGAACATGTCCTCAAAATTTCAGCCTTGTGGGACAGGTTATGAATTACTATTCCGACGACAACTTTTTTATCGTGTGCCATATACTTGCAAACCAATGAATAAAATAGGATATCAATTTTTTATAACAATTAAATATTTGTAAATTACAACATATTGAAATAGTAGCCTTGTGAGAGTAGATTTTCAAAAATTTAAGGGATGATGACTCAACCGCCTACCAGAACGGTACTTTCTTAAATGACCGATAATAAAACATCATTAAAAAATTTTCTAGCTTTGCGGGAAATGCGTTAGTCGGATGGTTCGCTAGCTCTCCTACTATTACTGATGTCGATTTGATAGTATTTTATCAGGGTAAAGCGTCCATATTTTCCAGTTGGCCATATTTGACCCATATACCACTCACTTGAGAACAACGAAATGAGTTTAGTAATATGAAAACTAATCAATAACTAAATGTGATTCGAGATGATTGAATAAATTTTATTCATAATGAGGAAAATGTATGGTTTGGAGATTTCAGTATAAACAAAAACTTTTTTGTCGCTGCTACTAAACTGCATTCGCCGTTCGCCAATGACTGGGCTGCCTGCCTACTCTAGAAACAGACAGATGACTATTTCGCGGCGAATTTCAGATAAGCAAAAATACGTGCTCCTTGTTGAAATTCATTGGCTTTTCTCGTGACTGAGAAAAATGGACATTTCTCCAAATACTGAGAATGAACACCTTGTTCATTCAATATCTAGTTATTCTCAAATCTATGATTCCAAGGATAAAGCCTTTAAATTGCAGACTATGAATGAATCTGTTCGGGAGGAAATTGTAGAAAACGTGAATAAAAATAGTGTTTATTTTTTTCATCATTCTAAAAAATCTAGACTTAGGTTACCTTATGCAAACCAAGTAGTGTAGTTGTCAAATTCCTGCAATCTGCCAAGGTAAAGCTCTTTATTTTGCAAAATAATTAGTTAATCTACTATTAACTCGAAATCTCTCTGCAGATGCAAATCGCCATGAGGAATCATATTTTCAGTATTAAGTGAAAAATTTTATTTTTTAAATTAGTTCTATTTGGATTGTCGGCTATATATTCGTTACGCAACATATTATGTAAACAGCGACAAGCCATAATTATTAAGTCAACTGTAGAAGGTTTAATATCTATAGGAGCAAGTAAAGTTCTGAACACGTTACACATTATACCTAACGCGATTTCTGTCAATCTACTGGTCTGAGGAATATTCTAAAATTTGATTTTTTGGATAAGGTTTCATAACATGTTTATTAATTTTGAAGGCGTCGTCTCAAAAAAAACATAGGGCAGGCGGGTTTTAGTTCGAACTGCCCATTTCAAACGACCCCTTCTGTATTTCAAATCGCTCGTTACGCTACTGAGTCTGGAAGAGGGGCAGGGACTTGTCTGTAAATTGATAATATGGTTTGCTAAAAATGTGAATATGAGAGTGATTGTGAGAGTAATAAACAGAATTGACCTTGATTCCTTTGTATTCAAGATCGTATGAGTCGGGAAGACGTGCAGACGGGTAGGGACTTGTCTGAAAAATAAATTCTTATGTGAGAGACGCAGAGATAATTGAGGCTGGTGCGCCAAGTGATGAACATGACTATATTTTTCGTTCGAAAATTAATGATTCTAGTTGCTTCCGATGTCTGAAATTTAATTTAATGATTCTGGATTCTCACGAAGCAGGTGCGCTGAACCTGTAGGATGAATATGCCTATATAAAGGCTTGCTGGAGTATATTATTTCATTGTATCCTACTGAAAGTTTATAGCAGTCGTCAGCCTGCTTCAGAGTCTGGAATATTCTAAAATGCAGGTGCGCTTAGGTATGGTATGAATCCATAAATATAATATATATATATATATATATATATATATATATTATATATATATATATATATATATATATATATATATATATATATATATATATATATATATATATATATATATATATTTACTTTTCTTTTTCGAATATTAGATTCGTACTTATATGTTGCGGTTGATTGCTATAATGAGGATATAAATGAAAATATGATGGAATGATGTTTCACGTATCAAGTAGGAATTAATGACGCAGCTGCAGGATATAAACTCTGACGAATTATTGGTTGACAAAAATGAATCTGAACCTGTTAATGAATTTTAACCAAGAAAGGATATTAGATATATATATATATATATATATATATATATATATATATATATATATATATATAATATTATATATATATATATATATATATATATATATATATATATATATATATATATATATATATATATATATATAAATATATATATATATATATATATATATATATATATATAGGTATATATATATATATATATATATATATATATATATATATATATATATATATATATATATATATATATATATATATATATATATATATATATATATATATATATATATATATATATATATATATATATATATATATATATATATATATACATATATATATATATATATATATATATATAAATTCATTTCCATTATATTCTTGAACCATTTTATTTATATTTTGAGAACATAGTTAGTAGGATTTTTGGTTCAGTTAAACAATCTTACGATTATATATTTTTCTATTTCATTAACGTTTCGGTCTGCTACTTTGACCTTTATCAAAATGATGGGATCAAAATGTTACCATCACTAAAATAAACGGAGACTTGACAACAACTCATTGTAAATATTAAAACTGGCTTAACTCACCACAATCAGAAACTCTTCACATAAATCACAGAATTACATTGACAATTTATAAATACTACGTAAAACAAAACTTGACAGTGATCCACAGTAACAAATTTTAAAAATTTTTCGTCCATTTAGACACGTCAGTCTTCGCGTCAGTTATAAAGTGAAGCATCTGTTATAATTTCAGTTGTTCCTCCGTGTTCATTATCTGCTCAAGATGTTGTTATATATTTTACTAAGGCTTTTAGTATCTGTTTTGTCATTAATGTTATCCGGGGTTTGTTTTATAAAAATCATCTCATGAAACTCACGTTTTTTTTGTGGTATTCTGATTTCAAAATTGTTGTGGAGGAGAAATCAAATTGAAGTTTTAATGTTTGTTCGTGCTTTTTCAGGGCGATGGTGTTCTTCCGATCACATTTATGTCCATTCAGTCTGTTTTTCAAATGCTGGCTTGTCTGACCAATATATACGCCCGAGCAATCAAGGCATGGTATCTGATATATTGTGTGCGTCTTACTATTATGCGGTATTCTACTTTTCAATTTGCTGAAGTTAGATTGCAACAAGTTATGTCCCTTATGACACATTTTTAGGTCATGTTTTTTGAAAAGCTTTTCCAAGGTTTTCCCACAGCATTGGAATATATGGTACAGGCAGGTATTGATAATTTTTTTGGACCTTGTCTACATTAGTACTGTTGTTATTAATTTGCTGTGTTTGGTGTTTTTTATATATTTGCTCGAAAATTGCAAAATATATCAAAAACAACAAACTTATTGAGGGCAGGAAAATACACAGTAATCTGAAAGATCAAACACCAACCCTCAATAAGAGTGATGTAGTATATAGGATTTCGTGTGGTCACTGTGATGCACACTACATTGGCCAGACTGGGACGACATTGAAACAACGACTGACCTCACATAAGAGTAACATCAAATTAAGAAAGGATAGTTCTGCCCTAACCAGACATTCTATTGAAGCGGGACACATACCAGACTATAATGGGGTAGAAGTATTAGATACTGAGATCAATCTAAGAAAAAGATCACTTCTAGAGATGATTAGGATTGCCCAGGATGAAAAAGCATTAAATTCTATGAAGGACATAGACTCTTTGAGTTCTGTGTATGCCCTATTAATAGAAATTGATAAAAATCAAATAAATGAAAGAAATTTGAATAAAAACGGTCACCTGACTGATAATTCGGCTGATCGGCTTGCTCATATACCTATAACAAATGCAAATAATAACTATGGTGCTAACAACGAATTGGAAGGAGTAGTTGTAAGGGGAGAAAATTGAATACCAGGGTTAAAGTGCTTTGCATTACTTCATTTTGGAGTCTTTGTGTTGCCTTTTCAGTTTTTTTATTTTATGATTTATATTTATATGATATCTTTTTAAACTTATTGATCATGAATCAGACAAAATTTAAATTTATCCTTCAATTTACTTTTCGTTTTTGGTTAGATATAGTTTATGTTAACTAAATTAAGGATATATTATGACATATCACATTATTATGATTGTTATTGTTTTTGTCCAATAGGTTGACGTTTGGGATCGCAGACCGAGATTAGACCGAAAGAAGATTATGTCTATGTCACTGCCGTACAGTTACTGACAAGAGCTATCTATGTCTATGTTCGCCGCCATCACAAATTTATTAAAATAAAATTTCAGTTCTCAAATAAATAATTCTTGAATAGAAGACAAAATATAATTAATAATTAATGTTCTTTCAATCTACCTTCGGACTGTGACACCCGTAAATACGAACTGATGAAAATGATTAAATTAACATC
Organism: Cynegetis impunctata; assembly: GCA_030704885.1. Taxonomy (NCBI): domain Eukaryota; kingdom Metazoa; phylum Arthropoda; class Insecta; order Coleoptera; family Coccinellidae; genus Cynegetis; species Cynegetis impunctata. The sequence goes on along the minus strand of JARQZK010001478.1, from coordinate 327,249 downwards.
TCTGAATGTAACCACTAATTCGTGAGTAACTCCTTTGTAAGCCAAAACATTTTTGTTTCACCAACTCATTTTTTTGTAGCATCCCCTGAAGAAGGGATTAATAAATTCAGAAAGCTTGAGATAGAGGAATAAAGTGTACTCTTATTTCACCCAGACTGCAATCCCAAATATTAATATTGGTATATATATATAAATATATATATATATATATATATATATATATATATATATATATATATATATATATATATATATATATATATATATATATATATTTATATATATATATTATATATATATATATATATATATATATATATATATATATATATATATATATATATATATTGATGAATCAAGAATAGTAAAATCCTATTTTCAGATATTAACAATTTTTTCTTAACTTCCATGAACCCACGCACCCCGGTTTTATATACTTTACTAAAAATACATAAAATTGATTGCCCGATGCGTCCAATAGTATCTAATATTAACGCTCCCGCGTATAAATTATGTCAGTATTTGAATAAGAAATTACCCACCTTAATTCAATTCAATCCGGAGTATAGCATTAAAAATTCTATTCAGTTAGTTAATCATCTTAAGAATATCAAAATTCCTTTGAATGCTAAATTAATTTCATTTGACGTTATCAACTTATTTCGTTCCACGCCAACTCAAGAAGATAAAAATATTGTTAAGCGATATCTAGAGATGAACCGAAATTTAACAACTCAAGCAGTCAACGAAACAATGTCTGCCTTAAACTTATGTTTGAAACAGAGTTATTTCAAATTTAATAATATAATATACAAACAAGAAGACGGATTGCCCATGGGATCACCGTTATCGCCTTTGTTGAGTGAAATTGTCATGAATAACTTAGAAGAAAAAATTTTCAATGCCGATAATAATTTAATTACTAACGTTTTATTATGGAGGCGTTATGTAGATGATATTTTTTGTATTTGGACCGGTACAGATAGGCAGTTAGATAATTTCCTTAAATATATAAATACTTTCTACAACTCGATTCAATTTGCAGAAGAAGTAGAAAACGAAAACGGTACCTTGAATTTCTTAGACGTTCAGATTGCTAGGAATTTGAATTCTCTTACTTTCAACATTTATAGAAAACCAACCTTCACAGATACTTTAATTCACAGCGACAGTAACCAACACATTAAAATAAAACTCAGTGCTTTTCATTCGTTCATACATAGGTTGTTCACGATTCCATTAACGGAAACAAATTTTCAAACTGAAGTTAATACAATTAAATTATTAGCCATCAATAACGGTTACAATGAAAGTCTTATCGACATGCTCATTGGGAAAAAACGAATAAAGTATCTGTTGCATTCAATATACCCCACACAAACTATTAATGAAGAACAAAAATACTTCCCAATAAATTATGTGCCTAATTTGAGTAGCAAAATTTGTAACAGACTATCGAAAAATAATGTTAAACAATTTGTACAAATAAAAGAAACTTGAAGTCATTCTTGGTCAATAATAAAGAAGAATCTAACATCGGAGAAAACAGTGGTATTTACAAAATATTTTGCGACGAATGTCCTGCTCTCTATATTGGACAGACAGAAAGGAATATAAATATTCGTGTTGAAGAACATAAAAAGTCAATTTGACAAAACAAAAATTCCACTGGCTTCTCTGAACATTGTATAAAATTCAATCACTTCCTGGATTTCAAAAAAACCAAATTGTTACATTCAGGTAACAAGGGTAAACGCCTTGACCTTCTCGAAATTCTCGAAATAAGTTCCGCCCATAATAGTCAATTACCCCTTGTAAACGAACAAATTGATTTTCAGGTATCACCTTTGCTTTTGTCTAATAATCGGAGAGTTTGGAGGAGGTTGAGGAGGTATGGGTAGCTGGAGTGGGTGAAACTGTGTTTGGGGTGGTGGTAAAATTGGTGGTGGTAGAGGTATTGAAGGTTCATAAGGTGGCCGTACTAATTCTTTGCCTTCGGGAATTTCCTTACACAACCTAGTGAATGGTTTCGCGTGGTCGCATTCATAATAATCAGGGCAACTTGAACACATATTTCCTAAAGAAAATATCGGTTCTCCAGCAACTGGACCTCTGGGACCATAAGTACAGACAAAGTGAAACAACTTCCGATTTCCCTGACTGTGCTTACTCCACGCACAACCAATGAAGAAAATTCGATCGCTAAATACTTGTGCAGTTTGTAGTAGATCAATATCATCATGAGGTAAAGTGTTTACTTTTTCTGCGGACATAGATTTCGAGGGTACTAAATATGCATTCATCATGTTCATCCATAACGATTGGGGATCATGTACTTTGTTATCTGTCAATTCGATAGTAATAACTGCTTGAGATGTTTCAAGAAATCTTGGCGTCACAAAACAATCAGTTTTTTCGTTTTGTCTGTTTTATAAATTACGATGCAATACTCTCCTGTAGTCAGTGTTGATAATCAGTTCATAACTCGAAACATGTCGACTTTTCGCTACTGCTAAATACAGAAATACAAAATATTTATTTATATTGTGAAACATAAGCCAAGTGTTTTTATTTTAAAGTTTATTCTTTATACATATATATATATATATATATATATATAAATATATATATATATATATATATATATATATATATATATATATATATATATATATATATATATATATATATATATATATATATATTTTATATATATATATATATATATATATATATATATATATATATATATATATATATATATATATATATATATATATATATATATATATATATATATATATATATATATATATATATATATATATATATTATATATATATATATATATATATATATATATATATATATATACACACATATATATATATATATATATATATATATATATATATATATATATATATATATATATATATATATATATATATATATATATATATATGTATATATATATATATATATATATATATATATATATATATATATATTTTTATATTTATATATATATATATATATATATACATCAGTGGCGGCTCGTGAGGTTTTGGTTTGAGGAGGCTGAAGAAAATCAAAGTAAAACAAGCCCCCTTGAGCTATTAATTTGTTTTCACTTTCGAGTGTCTACCTTGAGACCTACAACTCCTATTCACAATATTCACAAAAACTCTTCTCAGCCAATTAGTCAATTCATCTATTCATCAAATTTTTTTTTCTTTCACAAAATAGGTACCTACCTACCTACATAACGAATTTGTTGAAAGCTGGTGAGAGCAAATAAGAAGTTATTATATATTTTTGAAGATTAGCGGGATTCTGCGATCTTCAACGTTAGCAAAATGATATATAATATCCTCATGAAATTTTTTGTCCTTCGCCAAAAGTATTACCAATTCCTTTTCAATAGACAACAAACTAATATTTTTCAAACGATCCTGGCTCATTGAATTTCGTAAATAAGTTTTAATTCTCTTAAGAGTGGAAAACGAGCGCTCTACGAAAGCCGATGTCACCGGGATAGAAACAATTAGACATAAGAGTTTATGAACTTGGGGTAAATCTTGATTCGAATCATTATCAAAAAATTATTTAATAGTCCTCACATGATTTTCATTTTGCCCCAAAATTTCATTGTCATTATAAACAACACACAGTTCACTTTTTATGGCCACCTTATCAAAAAAAGTATATTTTTGACATAAATTTTCCAAAAGGTTATCTGGAAAATTAGCCGAAAATCCGGTTAACAAATTTTTATTGAGTAAGTCGAAGAAATGCAGTTCTTTCAAATCAGAGAACCTTATTTCTATTTGACCCCTAATAGTATCCAAAATTTCATAAAATATTTGCTTATAATGAAGCTCCATATCTGCGTAACTGAATTTCTTTCGTTTTGGGCTAAATTGAGTCGTATCATCAGTAGTTTGAAATACAGAAAATAGTTTTTTAAAATAAACTTCTGCACGAAATTCTGAAATTTTTTCCAGAAGAAACTTGAGCCGATTTCGTGAGTAAATTACATCTGAAAACTTGTGCTTTAAGATTTGAAAAACTATTTCTGTTTGTTCAAAAATTAACTTAAAGATGTTTAAAAAATATATAAATTCCTTATCTTGTAAGTAAGATATTAATCCGCGTGCTGTATTCAAAGTTACTTTATCGGTGAAAAATTCCTCACTTTCAACTAGGTATAGAATTAAATCCTCAAATCGTGAGCGGCCCCAAACAGAGACATTTTCACTAGTAAAAAGTAAACACTGCCAACAAAATAATTTATTTTTTACCTGTGATCCGGTTAGGCAAGGATGTCTCTCATAATTCCTTGTATTAAAACCGCGGTTTTGTTGTCTGTTACGCTGCACCAAATTGTTTAATTCAGGGGTAGGTCGCAATGTTTTTATCAAAACTTTATCCTCATAACTTAGTGCACTAAAGTTATGGGATAACAAATATTCCACTAAGTCACCATTGAAATTTTTGAAATTAACTTCAGTAACCAAACTCATTTTAAAACAATACGCGAGCAATATAAGTAAACACACTGCTGTTTTCGGCCATTAGTAACTACGATCACACTACGATTCAATTAATGTTTCCAACGAATTCACTCGATGTCACGCGAAATTCTATAGTTGTGATTGGTCGACATTGTATAAGACTGGGTTCCTATCCGTGTTGCCATTTACATGGTGTTCTGCTTCTCTATTGCAATAAAGTATTCATTCGGAGTATTAGCACCGTTGTTTGCTTTTCTGTGGCAGGCATAATGAACGTTGAGAATATACCTTTCTAAGCCTTCCGCAGCGTTGCCACAAATCTTGAAATGAATGAAATGCAGTAAATGTAAATACCTTCTATCTTAATTAATAAATTATATTAGCCTCCTTAGCCTCCTTTGACTAGCCGCCCCTGATATACATATATATATATATATATATATATATATATATATATATATATATATATATATATATATATATATATATATATATATATATATATATATATATATATATAGTATATATATATATATATATATATATATATATATATATATATATATATATATATATATATATATATATATATATATATATATATATATTTATATATATATTATATATATATATATATATATATATATATATATATATATATATATATATATATTATATATATATATATATATTATATATATATATATATATTATATATATAATATATATATTATTATATATATATATTTATAATATATATATATATATATTATATATATATATATATATTCTATATATATTATATTATTATATAATATATATAATATATATATATTATATATATATATAATATATATATATATATATTATAATATTTTATATATATATAATATATATATTATATATATATTATATATATATATTTATATATATATATATATATATATTATATATATTTATATATATAAATATATATATATATATATATATATATATATATATATATATATATATGTAATTTAATGCATGACACTGAGTTATTCTGTTACTTACCAACATATGTTGACAGTGTAACTGAACGATAGCTAGAAAAATCAAAATAGGGGGTCCTATGGCCATACCGGCATTTTTGAAAGCGAATCCCAGTGCAAAAATTCCAGATCCAATGCAGCCTTTCAAATGGTTCATCACTCCTAGCAGATAACTGCACGATAAAGTTTTAGCATGTAAATCATAAGTTGAACACTCATAGATCAAAGCTATTCAATTTCATCTTTGGACTTACCCAGTTGGAGGCTTCTTCTTCAAACCAGTTCTGAAATAATTAAATAATGATTTGATGTTCTCCAGAGAATGAAATTTCACTGAAAATAATGTTCCTCACCTTTCGTCCACCTCATACGCAGGTGTTTCTGTTTCGTCCATTTTTTATGTGAATCAAAAAAGCAATTAATTGTATACTAATCTCAAAGAAAGGATTTATATCATTATGTAGAAGTTATTCTGCATTCTCCGTTTAATTTTTTTATATGAGAACTTTTCAAAGGAAAATGAAACTTTTGTCCAAGAAATTATTTTGAAAACTGACAGGTGCGTCAAAACCTAATAATTATTCATTGACGGCAACGAGAGTTGAATAAGTTTAATGAGTAGCATGGCAACTCTCAAAAATTCTTTATATAAACCAAGAAATCTTTTATTATGAAATTCGTATTACACTAACGAGGTGAATGGAAAAAAAAATATGTCATTTGATTCAGACTATTCGAAATAGGTACCTACATGTCATATCAGTGAATGAAAATTCGACATGGCCTGTTATACTATGTTTTCGAATTGTCAGTTGTTCGCATGAAATCTTGAAACTATATATATTTTTCCATATATCTGCGTTTGTTGATCGAAATTCAAATATAATAATATTAAAAAAAAACCAAAATATGGAATCCTGAAAAAAAGCAAATATTCGATTAAATAATAAATAGAAAAATTTTCAAGACTTCATTAAAAAAACTCCAGAAATTATCTATTTGGTTTGGCTTCTTAGCATCTACTTTACTCTCGAATATATGACTGATTCTTATCTTTGAAATAGTTGTGAGAACTATTCGTTCAAAATATTCGGCGAAAACGTACAGAAAATATTTAAGAATTTATCACGCTTTAATAGACCTTTTCATCATCTGACATGCGCAAGCGCAGAAGCCATGTTGAAAGAGCGGTAGTTTAAAAGTTTCGTACAATTTTGTACCAAATGCCTTGGAAAGCAATATTTTCTCCACAGTAAATTGATTTTTGGAACAAATTATTGATGGAGCTGTCTGCATATATTTGTTGCAACCAGTTATCATAATTTTTATGGATCAATATTCTGACTTGATTGTTTCCTCAGTAGAATCGTGTACTTGTTCACAATTAAAATGAAGCATATAACCGTGAACAATCAGAAAAGTGGATGAAGTATCATGGGCGTTCGCAAAAAAGCAAAAAAACACTAGATTATTGCGGGGTTATATATCAATCTAATCGTAGTATTTGAGTAAAATGAAGTCAAATAAGGTATTAAGTAAATATTTCCCAACTAACTAGGATTATATCTTATTAGCAAATGTTTGGGCTTTAAATGACTTATATCGATACCACTCTTATATATACATACTCTATAACAACACCCTTTTTTTATTCGTTTCCGTACAAATAAGATAATAATAGTGGAAGCAGAACATATTTTTCTTATCTTAAATAATGCAATGCGATCAAGAATTGTAGTTGAGTTTCTGCCATTGTCTATAACAAGGACAATCAAGTGTGCATAATAATTTATTCGATATAATTATATACATATATATATATATATATATATATATATATATATATATATATATATATATATATATATATATATATATATATATATATATATATATATATATATATATATATATATATATATATATATATATATATATATATATATATATATATATATATATATATATATATAATTATCTAATATATAAAATTCTCGTGTCACGGTGTTAGAAGTTAAACTCCTCCGAAATGGCTCGACCGATTCTCATGAAATTTTTTGTGGATATCAGGTAGGTCTGAAAATCGGCCAAAATTTATTTTTTATTTCCCTAAATGTTGAGGGTCAATTTTTAATTTTTATTTTTCAGACAACATTTTCTGTTCTATTGTTTTTATGATACAGCATTCAAAAATACATACAACCCTAACTTTTCACACCTCTTTAATCAATCCCTATTTTTTATTTGTAAAATTTCGTCAAAATGGCTTTGCCCATTCTCATGAAATTTTGTGTGCATAGCGGTTAGGTCTGAGAATCGGACAAAATCTATTCAACATCCCCCTAAATGTTGAGGAGACCCCTTAATTTTTTTTTATGTTTCAGACACAATTTTCTGTTCTATTTTTTTATGATACAGCATTCAAGAATACATACAAGTCTAAATTTCTACCCCTCTACGATCAACCCCTATTTATCATTTGTTAAATTCCTCCGAAATAGCTAGACCGATTCTCATGAAATTTTGTGTGCACATCGGTGAGGATTCAGACAGAATCAATTTTCATCCCCCTAAATGTTGAGGGGTTGGGTCCACTCCATTTTTTTGTTTTCAATTTTTTAGACTGTTCTTTTTTTTTATGATACTATTACACCTCTAAATGGGCGTTAGGGTACTAGACGGAATTTTCTTCTAATTATGTATCAAAAAAACTAGTACCTAGGCGTAATAGAAGTAATTTCCAACTGAAGGTTAGGAATTAAGGACGGAACAGTGGGGTAACTCCTTTTCCACAACCCAGTTTAATAGTAGTGCCCTGTTTTCGAGATACCTTCGACTAGCTCAGTTACTTAGTTAATTTTATAAAAGAGTATACAAGTAATTAATAGGCGCCACCTACTTTATTTATAATGAAAGTCACAGTAATAAGATATCTCAGGTCGTAGGCATTTGATCGCGAAGCAGGAAAAAAGAAACAAACTAATAGTGGCACAGGGCAGTACCCAATGGTTCTGCAGTATCTTACGTTTCAACAACGAATGAATAATAACACAAACTCAACAATACTTCAATATATTCGACAACGTTTAAGTCTTTCGAAATAATATTATACAATATTCCCTTCAAAGGAAGAAATTCTTTCACCACTAATACAATAACTTCAATATATTTTACCACTTTCGCAACCTCCCATTGCCACACCTACCGCTACTAGGCAGCTGACGGTCGTTTCTTTCATTAGTCATATAAGATCAACTATCGATATCAATATCAGCCGGCTTACAATGACTTCTGTATTTGCAAAGCTACATCCCGGACTAGGTAGCGTTGCATTTTAGCTAGTGTTTTTACGCCGATCGGTTGCCATCATTTTCAATAGATCTCGAATGACTAACAAGTAATCCAAGCGTCAGCCGACGCACCCGCGGTGGGTGTGGCTGTGGGGGTTGCCAAAGTGGTAAAAAGGAATATAGGCTAGGCATATTACGATTTTCAGAAACAAGTTTTGCTTTAGTTTTGATTTTCTCATCCTTTATGTTTTTTGGGTTGCTGAACACGAAAGTGGAGAGTTTTCTGGCAAAAATTTTGCCTAGAGCTTTGTTTTTGGTCACTTTTTTACCAAATTTTTTTTTTTTTTCAGTTTTTAGTCTATATCTCAAAAAAGAAGTATTTTTGTGTCAAAACTATTCATACAAAATTAAAGTAGGCAAAATTGCCTACATTTCTCATTTGAAATATTTTTTTGCGACTAACCGTTTCGCCGCTAGAGCGCGCCCAAAACGGGCCATATTTCCATATCTAGTGAAATTCACCGTTGATGCGGAAAACGCTTTTATAGAGTAAGAGCCAGCGACGATCAGACCTTCGTTATTTTATAAAACCTGTAACTTTCTCTGGCCTAATATAGGTAAAAACAATCCCCGACTATGAAGTTCGGATAACGGTTGCTTTGGATGGTAACAGGTAGCAAAGTTGTGAAAAATTACACCTTAGTTTCGTTAAAGTATAAAGCTCAGTTTTTATATATTTCATTTGGAGTAATAGCAGAAGTCACGTCGTCCATTGTCAGACACTTAGTATGGTTGCAACCCCCTGTCAGACACCCTTAGATTATATTGAATTGTAATTAAACTTACGTTATATTATAAAGGCTGAATTTTTCGTATGTTACTTAAGGAACTACTAAAAGATGTTTTCCCAGTGGTCAGACAGTTTCGATGGTTCTTACACCTTGTCAGACACATTGAAGGTCTACTGTAGGTGCGAGAGCGAAGTATATACATGCAAGCGGGCGCGAGTGAAATAGTGCGTTCGGTCTATTGCGATCTGTCACTGCGCATCATAGGTCGTCTTTTCTTATTTGTGTAGTTATTGAAAAGATCTGATTCAGTTCTAATAAATTGTTATCATGGGTGACGTATCAATTTGTGTTGTGTGTGGAAAGAGTGATGGCAAAATGATATTGTTTTCTGAACAATCATTGAAAAAATGTCAAGCTGTTTTGAATGCTAGATAGAAACATATCCTCAAATATAAAGTCATTATTTTGCCTGATGAATATACAGACAGTGGCTGTCACAGGAAATGCTATAAAGTATTCACAGGACTTCCGGACAGATATTTTATTTCAGTTCTGGACCTAATAGTGAGAAAAAAAATCAAACTCCGTATCTGGAGACAACTTTTCTCCAGCCACGTCATTGATACCTGAGTTGACCATAGACCTAACTGATTCACAGTCTTCAACAGAATCATCAACATCACAATCAACTTGTACTTACTTCGGTGTCATATTAGATATTATCCAGATTCAAGTTTGTGTCACCACAGAGAAATTTTTTTTTTATTTTTTGAGTATTTTCCAATTACTTCTTGCAGATCGTCCTCAAGTAGGTTCATAAACTCTTTAAAATACGCCTCCGATATGGTTAGATCTGCTTTAGAAAGCTGCGACTCTATATCGCCTGAAGCGTAGGTTTTGAATGTCTGCCGATTGCCAGTGCTTCGTTAGAACACAGACATGGATTTCATTTTCCTCTAGTAGGGCTCCTAGTTCCAGGTGCTTATTGGTTAAACCCTGGATATTGAAGTGCATTATTCTAATGTTTTTTTTACTATGCTATGGTTTAAAAAATCAACTTCGTTGTCGGAGATATCTTCTTCAATTGTGCTTGATGAGATGTTTATTTTTTGTTTCGGCTTGTCTGTTTTGTTTTTTGGGAAACGATATCTGCTGATAATAGTGTTGTTTGGCCAGATATTTGCATTAATAACCTCATCTTAGCAAACGGCACTTGTATTTTAAAAGATGCCGTTTTGTCACTGTTCATTAATTCAAGTTTTTCACATTTAGTACTAGCACACACTGTTTTAAGTGTGTGTTAGTACATTATCCGCCGTGGTTGTAGGCTGAAGTTTGCTAACAAATAACCAAGCATATTTGTCAACAGCACTCAGCGAGGTATTTGTGGGATGTTTATTGTTTACTTTAAAGGCATGAGGTTTTTTGCGATTTTGTTCCTTCCTTTTGTCTGGATGCAATTTCGTCTTGTGAGACTTGCTGGTTTACTTATTTAAGGTGTTTTGATACGCGCTTTGTGATTCGGTGGATGTCAAAAACTTTGACGTAGCCCGATTGTCACTTTCACTGATATTGACATCCAGTTCCAGTGTGGCCAATTCCCTTCCTAAATCAGTCGGTATTGTAGAGGACTGTTCATTAGAGTTATGCTTTTCTTCGTGTCGGTGTTTACCTTTTTTGTCACTAGATGGCCCTAGCTTTATTGTTTTGGAGTATTCCATATTTTTATTCATTCTTTGTTTCTGTGAATCCTTTATTAGCTCAATTTGTTCCTTCAGAGCTGCAATAGTTTCTTGCTGATTAAATATTGTCAACTCTTGTAGCACCAAAAGTTTTTTTAAATACTTGTTCTCGATCACTACGTTTTCCAGTACTAGGTCATCGAGGGAATTGACCTTGTCAATATCATCTAACAAACCGTTCCCCACTGAGGCACAACAATTTATTAGATTTCCTTCGTAGTATTTTACGTTCTTTATTTTTTTCACACAACTAGGGTGACTTGTTACTCCACAAACTATGCATTTATGGCTCGATTTTGGTACAGTGTTACACTATTTACATGTTTTCGTTGGACGACTATCATGAACGATGTCTGCGCTCGCCATCTTGACATAATATTTGAGTTATCCTAATCAGGCATTATCAACATCCAAAGCAGGAATACTACAGCCATATTGTAGATATTTAATGACTTTAGATGTGAGAACTTTAGAACAAGGTTTACTGGAATGCAGAAAATTTGACAACAATAAAGCCCAGGTCAATTTCATGAACTTCATGAAAAACCAAAATAGCAATAAAAAATTTAATAATTTACAATCGACTCAAAGATTCATTCCAAAATATCATCAGAATCTTAGTACTGATAATTATCCAGAAAATGCATCTCACAATTCAAATAGATTTAATTTACATCAAAGGTTCCCTAGTCAACCTATACAATTAAATCGAAGACCAGTCACACCTAATTACCCCACAAGAAACAAGTATTTGGAAGATCAGACAATAAACCTACGCCAATAAGTGTAACCACTCGAAATACGTTTAGAAACCAACAACAAAATAGCACTAATCATTCCATTCCACAGTCTCAACAAAATTTTTTATCCGAAGAGATATAATTCAGAAAATGATGAATACGAATACGACGAACAACAACAATATGAAATTTTCGAAAACAGTCAAAATTTTCAAATAAATGGCCCAGACAACGAAATCGGATAGATCTGAAGTCTATCTCAAATATGCCTAAACTGCCCTTTATTTCAATACCAAGTTACAATTTGAAAATATTAATAGACTCAGGTGCCAGCAAGAGCATTATGAATCCTAGCCTAGCGTAGGAATATTTAAAAAAATATTGGTTTAAGAAAAACTTTTCAGTAAAATCGTTAAGTCAAACAATAACTGACGACAAGAATGTTAACTTCCCTATTTTGAGTGATTTCTGTATCGAAGATCTTATAGAATTTTATATACTAAAATGGCATGATAGATTCGACGCATTACTAGGTAGTCACGACCTTTAACAATTAAATGCCACAATTGACTACAAAGACAATATTTTTTGCAAATAGGTACTCACAGAATCCCGTTTTTTATTGAACTAAATCCCATGAATTTTTCACCATTTTTTCAAACGGTAAATAATTATGTAAAAATTCCAGTTAACATTGAAAACGGACCGGTACTAATTCCTTATTTAGATATAGAATATTTGTCGATACCTGAATCAGTAGCTAATGCAAAGAACGGTTTTTGTATCATACCTACTGACAAAGAACAACAATTAGAAATTTTATTCCATGAACAAGTTGATGTACAACCTATTTTTGATGTAAAATACAATGAAAAACCCAACTTTAAAAATCAAAATAATTTTGATACTTGTAAAGCAATTAGAACAGAACATCTCAACACTGAAGAAAAAAAGAAAAATAAATAATCTATGCAAAAAATTTAAGAATATATTTTATAACGAAAATTGCGATTTATCATTTACTAACGCGGTTGAACACGATATTAGAACGAGAAATAATAATCCGGTTGATACTAAATCTTATAGATATCCATATCATCTTAAAAACGAAATTCAAAATCAAATTCAAAAATTATTAGATAATAAAATCATTAGACCTTTTATATCGCCATATAGTAGTCCGGTTTGGATAGTCCTAAAGAAAATAGACTACTCAGGTAAAAAGAAATGGAGACTAGTTATAGATTAAAGTAAATTGAATGAAAAAATTATCAAAGATAAGTATCCACTACCGCGAATAGACGAAATTTCAGAAAATCTAGGCAGATGTACGTACTTCTCAACTCTAGATTTAGCACAAGGCTTCAACCAAATCGAAATGTCTCCAGAAAGTATTGAAAAACAGCATTTTCTGTGAACAACGGTCACTACGAATATTTACGTGTGCCCTTCGGTTTAAAAAACGCACCCTCTACCTTCCAAAGAGTAATGGACAATGTGTTAAGAGACAAATTCTGTTTCGTTTATATGGATGATAGTCATATTTTCTAGATCAATGCAAGAGCACATTCACCACATGAAACTAATATTTGAAAAACTTCAATCATATAACCTAAAAATCCAGCTAGATAAATCTGAATTATTACGAAAAGGAGTCGCATTTTCAGGGCACGTCATTACGCCTGAAGGAATGAAACCAAACCCTTCAAAAATGACAGCAGTACAAGAATACCCACTGCCAAAAAATACTAAAGAAATTAAAGAATTTTTAGGATTAATAGGGTATTATAGACGATTCATTAGAAATTTCGCAAAAATAGTAACGCCTTTAACTCGATGCTTGGTACAAAGATTGGTACAAAAATGACTCTAATTATCTAAAAGCATTTGAAACTTGTAAGGAATTTTTCCCTAATGCTCCTATTTCAGCCTATCCAGACTTTAATGAAACATTTTGTGTAACAACTGACGCTAGTAATGTTGCACTTGGATGAGTCCTCTCACAAGGCAATAAACCAATTTCTTTCTACTCGCGAACTCTGAATTCCGCAGAAAGAAATTATTCAATAATCGAAAAAGAGCTATTAGCTATTGTAGCAAACACTAAACACTTTCGCCCTTATATTGACGGTCGACAATTTTTGATCGAAACAGATCATAAACCACTTTTTTCGCTTAAAGACGCTAATCAATGCCTAATCAAATTGAGACTTAGATTAGAGGAATTTGATTTCAAACTTCAATACAAAAAGGGTACAGAAAATTTAGTTGCTGAAGCACTTTCACACATTAAAATTAACGCAGTAGAAGACACTTCAGACAACGACTTACTGTCAATTACACCTCAATTTGACGAAAATGGTGAAATACTCTTACCTGAAGATGCTGATGAAATCTTGAACACAATCGATCCACTAGAAATTCAAACCGATAATACTCAACATACAGCTATAGAAGACCCTGTGTTTGGTGTTCCAATCTCCGAAAAACCTTTGAAGAATTTTATTATTAATAGAATTGAATTCAAATTGGCAGATGCTTATAATAAAAATTATAAGAGACCTTTCAAAAAACACAGTTACGTAGTAAGTATAAGAAAAGGACAAGAAAAAGAGAATATTGAAAAATTTTTGAAAGAAATCCTAGACCCTAAATTGACTTACGCCGTATTTTTGCATGATGAGAAAATAGAGATCATTTGTTTGAAAATATGTAACTCTCTTTTCGAAAGTAATGTTAAAATTATAAAATGTAATATCTCATGTAAGGACGTGAAAAATTCAGATGAACAGTACGAATTCATAGAAAAATACCATAATTAAAATCATTACGGAATTATAGAAACCCATAACAATCTAAAATTAAAATATTATTGGCCAGACATGAGAACGAAAATAAATTTAAAAAAATCAATGAATGCGAAATTTGCCTACAATGTAAATATGAAAGAAACCCTTACAGCATAAAATTTTCAGGGCCACTGTTAGCGAAAAAACATTTTGATGTTATTCATATCGATTCATTTAGTTTTGACAACGCAAAATTTGTTACATTTATTGATCTCTTTTTTAAATATGCAAAAAGCTTACTTCGTTGAAGATTTGTGTGGAATCACAGTGCTTAAGAAAATGCGTCATTTCTTTTCACATCATAATTACCCAAAAAAAAATAGTATGCGATGAAGGTAAAGGATTTAAAAATAAAGTACTCGAAGATTATTGTAAACTCTTCAAAGTAGATTTGCATTTTACCACAAATAACAACTCCAACTCCAATTCACCTGTTGAAAGACTTGACTCTAGATTATTAGAGAAAATACGAATAACAAAGCTACAGAATAAAAAAGATCCCGCTCAAACATTGATGTCTAATGCGATTATTATTTATAACCAATCTGTACATTCCAGTACAGGATTTACTTCATTTAGTCTCTTATACGGTCCTTATAATAACCTCAACGCCTACGAATTAGACCTAGATGAAACCGTATACGAAGCTTATAATGAAAAACGTGAAAATGAAATTTCACATTTTTATGAAATAATATACCAAAAACAATTAAGAAAAGCTGCATACGCATCAGAAAAAAGGAACAAAACTAGAGAAAACCCGCCAAGTATAAATGAACCTACAGTTTACTTTGAGAAACCAAAAATTCGGAAATCTGACCCATGTTATGATAAAGTAAATATTACTTCAATAAATGCCAACAAAATTGAAGGTATAAGAGAAAAATCTGATCACCAAACAAATACTCATATTAGAAGATCAAAAAGACTTAGGAAGAAATTTAATTTACAGGATATTCCTCCTGATAATACTACTACCATAAATTTTATTTTTATTTTAATGTTAGCCGAATAAATATAAGTTTTTCTCATTTATGGACCAACACTTATTTACTTCAACATAAGTGCAATAATTCTTGCCCTCTCATTAGCACACTAATCGAAAATTGTATAGAAATAGAAAATGAATTGTCGAAGTATAACTACAATTACAGAAATACACGTGCAATATAATTTCTCGGTTCTGCGATTAGATATGTAACAGGTAATCTTGACCAAGAAGATTTAAAACATATAAATACTCAATTAAAAGAATTGTTCAAGAAACAAAATAAAATTATAACCCGTATGGACAAGTTCACTTCTTCTGCCAATCATATTACGAATAGATACAGCAACGACATCAAAACTAATCAAAATAATATGAATACCACTATAAAAGCTATCAATTACACTCAAGACGAAGTAAGTGAGTTACAGCTAATACATTACAATATTTTACTCTCACAAAAATTATTATCCATTATTAAAACTATTCAAAGAACAATCACCTTAGCTCTTAATAGTATAACTGATTTAGAAATTATATCTAGTAATTAATGAAAAAAAATAATCAATCATTTAGAATTTATTTACAGAAGTAATGAACTGTCAAAGGTAGACACAGTGCATTTATTTAAGATTATTGAATTTTCAAAATTATTATCCATTATTAAAACTATTCAAAGAACAATCAACTTAGCTCTTAATAGTATAACTGATTTAGAAATTATATCTAGTTATTAATGAAAAGAAATAATTAATCATTTAGAATTTATTTACAAAAGTAATGAACTGTTAAAGGTAGACACAGTACATTTATTTAAGATTATTGAATTTTCAAAATTTAAAATCGTTTCAGTAGGCTAAAGAATTACATGTATATTATTCATTCCTATCCTTCATCCAGAGCCTTCGCATACCAAAGAATTTATCCCATACCTAATCGTCTAGATACAATCATCTTACCACCAACAATATATAGGCTATATAGACCCAAGAAAGAACTATGTACAGATGAAAAATGCCCGACTATAAAAAATCAAGTAATATGCACACAAAAGCAAGAAGAAAATAAATGCTCACTGACGAATCTAACAATATTCATCAATATTCTATGAAACTCGATAACGATAAGAATAGTGAAAGCAAACAATGCCAAATTCCGAAAACTGAACTATCAACTATAAATATTCCAATAGATATTTAATTATTATGTAAACTCTGAATGACAAATATTCAGTCAATATCTAGATACTGTGTAAACTTTCAATTGTTAAAGTCCAACTGATATCTGCTTACTAAACTTTCCCATCATTAACTCATCAACTTATTCTCATAAATAGGCCGAACTGCAATTTGTCAGGCAGTCCTCTTCTTAATCTTCAACTTAGCATGTATTAGAGAATACTCACTGTAATCACAATAAACTTAATTTTTAAAAGTTAATTTTATATAATATATATATATATATATATATATATATATAGGGAGAAAGAGATATATATATATATATATATATATATATAGGGTTTATTTCACTAGGATAATATCATGTTTGACATTATCCTAGTGAAATAAACCCTGAATATGAAAATGTCGGTAAATACCAACGAATTATATATATATATATATATATATATATATATATATATATATATATATATATATATATATATATATATATATATATATATATATATATATATATATATATATATATATATATAAATGAAATTGAGTTTTTTGTGCCAGGCATCATAAAAGTCATGAAACGAAAAACTATCTTGGTCCTAGGTCGAACTTTGCTAATCGCACTCATTTTAATAAGCAGGTTTCCAAAGTGAAAACCTGCTAAAAATGGGGCTCAGAAACAAGTGTTGCAATAGTTTTGATTTTGTCATCCTTCAAAAAACAGATAAATCACAAGTGAATAATAAGAATATTTTCAATTTCGCTCTAGCGGCGAAACGGTTAGTCGTACAAAAAAATGTTCTCAATAAGAAATGTAGGCAACTTTATCTACTTTAATTTTGCATAGAATATGTTTGTCACTAAAATACTTCCTCTTTCAGATATAGGCTGAAAACTCAAAAAAAACCAAAATTGGCCAAAAAGTGTCTAAAAGACAAATTTCCATGCAAAATTTTTGCAGCAAACTTCAAATTCGTGTTCAGCGACCAAAAAAACATAAAGGATGAGAAAATCAAAACTATAGCAAAACTTGTTTCTGAAAATCCTACTATGCCTATTGCCTAGCCTATATTTAATTTTATCACTTTCGCAACCTCTCACAGCCACACTTACCGCTACTAGGGCAGCTGACGGTCGTTTCTCTCATTAGTTATATAAGATCAACTATCAATATCAATATCAGCTGGCTTACTATGACTTTTGTATTTGCAACGCTTCCTCCTGGACTAAACTACCTACCTAAACAAAAATTGTGTCTAAATATTCATAGCATCTTGGTAACGTAGGCTCTTTGATGAATTGTATATCGAATATAAACAGAAGTACCAGATCAAAATGAATTAATAGTCTAGTCAACAAGTGCTTTTTTGTTCAACTTTATTCAACATTCTCGGAGAAATATGAGCAAGGTGTCATTCGATTTGGATTAGAATGTAGATGTTTTTTGAAAAAAATGCAGTTCCGCTCGCTAAAATTGTAAAAGTTATAAACAGTTTACTGAAAGGTGAAAAGGGGAGTTTGGTTTTCTGCAAATAACTCAAAATTCAATTAAGATTTTTGATATCCCAAACAATATTCAAAAAGAGGGGAAAATTTACTATAGTGTAGCGACGATGAAAACCTCGGATTTCAGTTATAGTGAATGAAATTTAAAACTAACAATGAAAATGTTTAGTTAAACATATATATATATATATATATATATATATATATATATATATATATATATATATATATATATATATATATATATATATATATATATATATAAAAGCTCACCTTTTAAAAGATTGTGATCTTAATTTAAAAAAAAATAGTTAATGATTGAGCGCGCACTTAGGCTGGCGAAGCTCGTTACCTGTTCTAGGTAAAAAGATGTAATTAGTGATATTTTTTAGCAAATTCATACAAATTAATATATTATTATATTTATATAGGTATAATAATCGGGAATCAGAAGTTAGTTAAGAAAAATTATATAAAAAGGTAATTATACATAAAATATTTGTTTATTTGAATAATATACATTTTCATAAATATTCAATGTTTTCTTCAACTTAATTAATTTGAATCACAGGTGAAGTATTGAAACAACCATTTTCGATGACTGTAGACATTCTACACTACAGTATGATAAATTCACTCTTGCGACAACCACAAGCAGCCTCACATTGCTTTCTGCAATTACAGAATGACATTCGCAATAGATGATCCGGCACTGGCAATTCCTTCATGGTTATTGGGGTGAACATGTTATTGAAATGCATCCATTCCCAATTCTCAATATTTATGTCATTTTCTAGCTATATCTGGATTTGTAGGTAGACTGTTTTTAGGTGTTCTAATGCTGCATCAATAGTGGGAGGTAATGATGATAAACACTTGTATTTTAATTCGTTGCCTTTAAGAAACTATTGAACCTCAGCGTATTTAAATCTTTAATTTTTGCCAGAGCACCATATAAACCCAAAATACATGCTACACCCGCTTGAAGAATATCATTCGAATCGTTGAAATTTATAAATACTTCTGCTGATGAGTTTTTTTATCCGGGATATACCTACTCAGTAGTTATAGCATTATTCAATTCTTGCATAGTACATTGGCAGTCATCATTTAACTCTATGTAATTGTATATTTGGCCCATGGCTGTGTCAATGATCAAAGTTTTCGGAGCAACTTTCTTTTCATGGGTTAATATTATTTTTGAGCAAGTGATAGCAATCTGCATGATATTTAACTTCAAGTGTCTGTAAACCTACTACTCCAGAAATTCTTTTATGAATTATATATCTTTCTGTACGGCAATAAAATTCACAACGGTGTCACTTAAAGTTGGAGTATTCATGTATGAAATTTGTCGTCGCTGATTATTATTCAATTTTGCTTCTCTTTCTTTATCAGCTTCTTGACCACAAAGGAAGCAGTATTTTTTCCAATCAAAGTGTGGTAAATCAATGCTACTTCGGAGCTTCTTTTTCGGAGGCGAAAATGAAGTTTCATTTGACTTCTTCTTATACATTTCAATATATTTTTTACTAATATACTTTTGTCGGCAACTTGTATGAGCATAAACAAATTCAGTTTGCAAGTGAGGTAACAATCCATTCTGTCGTTTGCTTGAAGCAGTTCTCAACGTGGCTTCTACTCTAGTTATTTCTATAATATCACCCAAATCTAAATTGATTTTAGAAGATAAACCCAATTTCGTGCATATCATACAACTATGCTCATCTGTCATATTACTAGTCCCTGGTTTATCCATTGTTTGAAAGCTGTTGTAGAAAATAACTAAATAGTCAATTGCATTTTATTCATTATTACGTAGAAGTTTAATAGGAAAATATCGCCTCTAGATTTTACAATTTGTAAAATTACACAATTTTTACTTGTAAATATTCACAACGTGTACCAAACAAGTGTTATTTATAACTAAACTAAACTACCCTCATGAACAGTCGGCACCTTGGCGACGGTGTGAGGTCTTAAGTAGCCGTGATGATTCTTGGAGCGAAGTCGACGGAACATGGTTCTGGCAGGGTCTCCCATGTCGATAAGGTCCAAGCTGAGTGGTGAAAACTAAGACCGACTCCCACTACCTGGCTGTAGTATCGTGGCTTAAGGTATTGCACGTGGGTAAACGATGCCAGACACGTAAGGGTCTGACGCCCTCGTGTCTGACACACCGCTGTGCGAACTCTGCTGTCGGTGGTCACGTCTCGCGGGCAGAGGAAGCGCGTCGGGGGTTTTGGCTTGACCGCCTGAACCAAGTGTAAGAAAGACACAATAAACACTTTCCCCAAGACAAGGTGAAACAGCATATGCTGATGTCTGCATGGCTAGTGGGAAGATCTAGTCGCTAATATGCGAACTCCGGATACCAGGCGACCTCCGGTTTCAACAAGCCTTTCAGGGGCATGCGGGGCTCTGCTCCTGGTGACTGTTTATTTCCCTAGCTACTCGTGGGACTAAATATGGACCAAGTAAAAAATCCAGAAGATGGGCCTGGCACCAGCCCTAATGTGCCAAAAAGAGAGGAAGAACAAAGCCTCAACCGGTCTGCGGAACAGGGCGCAAGTCCTGGCCCCATAGCCGAGGAAATGCTGCTGAGAAGTAGCGACGAGGAGGTCGTCCAAGACCTCGAAAAACTGGCGGTGAAGAGGAACAGACTCTCTGGGGCAGCCAGGAAGAGAATGAAGTTTCTCATCAAGCAGGGGATGGCGCAAGAGGAAGCCAGGAGAGAAGCTGCGAAACCAATTGGTCCGGGAACAAGCCAAGCGACCAAAAGACATAGATCGGAGGACAGCACACCTAAAGGTAAAGAGCCAAAGCGTGTCAAACAGGAGGCTCCAAAAGCCTCAAGGTCCTCAGGAGTCTCCAAGACTCCTACCGCACATGGATCCACCTACAGCCAGGTTACCGCTGGCGTCAAGGTGGGTATCATGGACAAAAACTATCCAGAGGTGTTGCTGGGAATGGACCAACTGAAGGCCATCGAAGCAGCAGTTCTGGAGATGATAATCGAACTGGAAAGAGAGCCGTGGTGAGGCCCAAGTTCCAGCAACTACATCTCCGTCCGGGCTGGCTTGGGGTGACATGCTCCGACAAAGGCACTGCTGAGTGGCTGAGGAGCATCCAGCCGAAGCTGAAGCCCTGGGAGGGAGCCGATCTAAGGATTGTGGAAGAGGCTGAACTGCCTCACCCGGAGATCCTAATTGGCTACCTTCCAAACAGCCAGGACCTCTCCAACGAGAAGATCCAGGCTCTCATGGAGATCCAAAATGAGGGATTGAGGACCTCCAACTGGAGGGTTCTACGAAGGGGATCATCAGGACCCACGCTAGAAGTCATCATCTCGGCTGACAACAAATCGGTCGAAAGACTCAGAGCGTTAAACTGGCGGATCGACTATAGGTTCGGCCAGGCCAATCTTCGCCTTGAGGGCCATAAGGCAACGGAGGTGAGGGTTGAGGCTCAAAAGGCCTCGACCTCGGTCTCCAAGCCAGGAAAGCCCAAGGCAGAGGAAAGGCACAGGGTGGAAAACCTATCAGGCTCTACGAAAGCCGGAGACGGAGGGACACCCAAGCCATCCACTAGCTCTGGGGCAGGGGCTGCTCCGCAAAGCCGTGGTAAAGGGAAGTTCAGCAGTGTAAAACCTGCGGCTCCCTCCAAACCGCCTAGTGGACGAACCACCCCATAGGGCACGAACGGCTGACGTGCCTTTAGATAAATCTCCAACACTCAAAGGCAGCATCTAGTGCCTTATGCTGGAGAACGTCTAGAAGACGCATCGACATAGGGCTGATACAGGAGCCCTGGATAAATGGAGGTCAAATCAGGGGCCTTCCAAACAACCTATATCAAATGATATACTGCAATAGGTCAGTAAGTCCAAGAGCTATGCTTATACTCAGAAAGGGACTAACTTGCCTTCCACTTACAGAGTTCCTCACCAGGGACCTTGCTGCGGCTCTGATTGTGGTGCAGACGGGATAGAGTAGGAGGCAGGTGGTCTTTGCCTCAGGCTATTTTCCGGGTGACGCCATCAGCCCACCACCAGATAAAGTCCAACGCCTCGTGGAATGGTGCCGCAAGGAGCAGAAACAACTAATTCTGGGCTGCGATGCGAATGCACACCACACGGTATGGGGAAGCACGGACACTAATCACAGAGGTGAGGATTTACTTGATTTTCTGTTTTCTCACAATGTAAGAATAGCAAATGAAGGTAACAGTCCAACCTTTATGAACGCGATTAGAAGGGAAGTAATTGACCTTACGCTGGTGACACCATTTATTGCGGAAATGGTCAAGAACTGGAGGGTTTCAAAAGAACCATCCATGTCAGACCATATGGCAATTGAATTCGATGTTGAAGCAATAGCTTCAGCTGATGTTGAATGCAGGATACCCAGAAAGACTGACTGGGAACTCTACGCAGCCCATTTAAGGTCGGAACTGGAAGGCCTGAGATACAACATCAGCTCAAATGAGGACTTGGATAACGCCTCTGCTCACTTCACATCATGTTTGAGGAGAGCTTTTGAGAACAGCTGTCCACTCAGGAAGAAAATGATCTCCAGAGACGTTCCCTGGTGGAATAAACAACTTGAGAACCTCAAGAAAGCAGCTAGGAAAGCCTTCAACAGGGCTAAGCGAGAAGGCAGCTGGAATGCCTATCGACTGGCCCTGACAAATTACAACAAAGAGGTTAGAAAAGCCAAAAGGCAGTCCTGGAGAAGTTTCTGTGAGGGAATAGATAAAACAGCCCCTGCAGCTAGACTTCAAAAGGCACTATCTAAAGATCACTCCAACCCAATTGGCCAAATAAAGAAGCCATGTGGGGATTTTTCGAATGATCCTGAAGAGAGCCTGAGAGTTCTATTAGAGACTCACTTCCCTGGCTCTAAGCAGATTATTACCAGAGATAATGTCCCCACTGGAGAGGTATACAACCCCACCAGTTGAGATTTTCAGAAAGCTGGTAGACTATTCCCACCAGAAAGAATTGAGTGGGCGATAAAGAGTTTTCAGCCCTTCAAATCAGCTGTCATGGACGGCATCTTTTCGGCCATGCTACAGAAAGGTGTTGAATTCATTATAACCCCGATGGCTGAGCTCTTCAAGGCCAGCTATGCAAGGGGCTATATTCCGAAATCATGGAGGGAAGCAAGGGTAGTATTCATACCCAAAGTGGGACGGAAAGGCTCCACAGAGCCTAAATCCTATCGACCCATATGCCTTACCTCCTTTCTCCTGAAGACCATGGAGAAAATAATAGACAATAATAAAAGGGGAAGTGTTAAGCTCCACAACAAGCAGTTTGCCTACAGGCGGGTAGATCGACTGTAGACGCCCTTCATCATCTTCTTAGAGAGGTGGAAGGCACCCTCGATGCTAAGGAGATTTTACTTGCAATGTTTGGAGATATTGGGGGGGGGCTTTGATAATACCCTACATGTTTCCATATGTAATGCAGCTGAACGAAAAGGGATAGAACCCTCCACTGTGAAGTGGATATCAGCTATGTTGAAAGGGTGAACCGTCACAGCATATCTGGGGGAAGCTGAAGTGAGAGTGCTGACGTGCAGGGGATGCCCTCAAGAAGGGGTACTATCACCCTTGCTGTGGAGCCTGGTCATGGATGGTCTTCTGGAGAGGCTTACGGCAGATGGTTTTAACGCCCAGGCATACGCCGACGACATAGTGGTAACTGTAAGAGGCAAGCATGAGGGCTCTATAAGTAGCCGAATGCAACTTGCCCTTAGTATTATCGAAAAGTGGTGCGAGGAAGAGGGGCTCACTGTCAATCCCTCGAAGACAACACTAATTCCTTTCACTAGAAGAAGGAACCTCCGCCTGAGAGCTCCGGTACTAAATGGCCAGACTCTAAACTTCTCTAGTGAATGCAAATATCTAGGTGTTATCCTGGACAGTAAACTCAACTGGAGGAAACATATAGATAGGACTCTTTCCAGAGCCTCAGCGGCTATGTGGGCCTGCAAAAGACTCTTTGGAAAGACCTGGGGCATGAAACCGAAAATGGTACTGTGGTTATACACTGCGGTAGTACGCCCGATTGTCACCTATGCGTCTTTAGCATGGTGGACAAAAACCGAAGAGGTCACCACACGCAACCGGCTGCAAAAACTGCAAAGGCTGTCCTGCATTGGTGTTACGGGAGCTATGCGTACAGCTCCCACAGCAGCGCTAGAGGTCATACTTGATCTGCCTCCCTTACATGTACATGTGAGGAAATACAGCCTGCTGGAAGCAATGAGAATATCCCTTAAAGGGAAGCTCCTAACTGGAAACTGGGTTGGACATATGAGGATACTGAATCAACTGGATTCAAAACTCCTGGCAAAAAAATCGGATGTTTTGCCAACTATCTTCGATTTCGAAACGCCCTTTGAAACGGTCATAGCTGACCGTCCTAGTGCAATAAGTTTTGTTAATCGCTTGGACAAAAAGTCTTCCATATTGTTTACCGATGGATCAAAAACAGAGAAAGGCACTGGCATTGGGGTATATGGATCTAAACTGAGGATCTCTAAATCCCTGGGAAGTGAACCCTCTATTCTACAGACCGAAATAATGGCTGTTCACGTATGCGCTCAGGAGTGCCTGAAAATGAACCTCAAAGGGGCGCATATCTACATCACCACGGACAGCCAGGCCACGCTGAGGTCCCTGGAAGCACAAAGCCAGGGATCTCTACTGACATGGGAGTGCCGTAATACCATAAAGCAACTAGCCAGAGGCAATAAAGTGACTCTACTGTGGGTGCCAGGACACTGTGGTGTTGAAGGAAATGAAAAAGCCGATGAACTTGCGAAAAGTGCATCAAGGTTAACACCTGCTGGACCTGAGCCTTTCTGTGGTCTCGGAAAAGACCAATATAAGGCAGCGGTTCAACAATGGGAGTTGGATAATAGAGTAACCCTCTGGAGAAACACTCCTGGACTCACGCAGTCAAAGAAGTTCGTATAGATTTCACAGACCTATGCCAGAAAGCTCCTGAGGCTGTCACGAGCTGAGCTTCGGGTGATGGTACCATTTGTACCGTATGGAAAAGTCAGCAGATGATATTTGTAGGCTCTGTGGATCAGAAGCAGAAACAGCTGAACACATGGTATGCAAGTGTCCAGAGTTGGCGGGACTTAGAACCACCCATATGGGGAAATCTGTTCTGGATACCCATGAGGTAATGGCCAAGGCCCCCAAGGATGTTGTCGGGTTTATCAACACCATTGACGACCTCCTTGGGTTTCAATGAATGGGTAGGATAGAGAACAAAAGACCTACATGGTCGCAGTTCCCGGAAGGCTAACCGAGCCACAACGACCCTAGTCCAAAAAAAAAAAAATAACTTAACTAACCAGAGAAATTCCGTTCAGTTGTACTACATTGCAGCTGCCGCTACCGTTCTCCCTTCCACGTTTTACTACCTTTTCAAGATCCCTACAGCCCTAAATACTCTCAGGTATCTTTGAAAGATGGTCTTCTATGTCCATATAGGTGAAATCTAACATATATATATATATATATATATATAAAATATTATATAAAGGAAACTTATGAGCTCAGGTATCAAATTTTTATATTTTTGGTTTAAATGATGAAAAAATTAAAAGCACAAAAAAATTTTTTGCGAACTTTGCAATTCATATCATAAGAAACAAAATCCTACTTCGATCGTATAAATTTATGCACTGTAACAAAAGTCCGAGGCTAAAACCCCGGGCGCTACACTACTATAATAAACTCTGGACTCCCGAAACTGTAGGATCAATATTGACAATTTTCTCAGAGGGGTGAAAAAACGACCGGAGACGTGTAATCTGGCTTGCGCAAGGCACGCCCATTTGGGACAATAACAATAAACATTATTTAACCATACTTAATACGAAAATTTATTAACGAAAAGATTCAAGCGCTCACTGGATAGGTAAATGAACAATAATTCCGTGGTGGTCAAAAAATTTTATCACGATTTTTCAATTAGTTATGCAATAGTTAATCAATAATTTTTCTGTGCTCTATAGGTCTGATTATTTTTCCTTTCTTGAAGCTATTTTTTAAAGTTTTCAGAATAGATCCCCATTGAAAAAACTCAAAAATTTAAATTTTTCAGTTTTTTATCAACATTTTACGTAGATGCAAAATAAATTTTTTTTTTTTCAATAATATCAATAATTCGTTTTTTGTTATAGGGGGCTGCATGAAAATGATTTTTTTTCAATTTCCGTCTGCTATTGAACGATAAATTGTTATAAACAAATGCGTTGTTTATAGGAGAATTGAAAAAAACGTATGATTAATAAATTTTTTTATTCTGAAACTACGTAAATTATCAATAAAATACCGAAAAATATAATTTTTCAAATTTTTTTACAGGGATCTATTCAGAAGCGTTTCAAAACTAGCTCTTCAGATCTACAGTTCATTAGTTATCACCCTTGCAATGTTCTCGTTCAAGCAGCAAAAAATTATTAATTATCTATTGTATAACTAATTGAGAAATCGCGATAAGAATTTGTTGCCACCGACTTATTGTTCATTCAACTATCCAGTTAGTGCCTGAATTTTTTTTTCTCAATTTTCCTATTTAGTGTGGTTAAAAAATGTTTATTTTAAAGCCCTAAATGGGCGTGTTTTGCGCAAGCCAGATCAGCCGTTTTCGGTCGTATTTTTACTTTTCTGAGAAAATTATAATTATTGATCCTACAGTTCCGGTAGTTCGAATTTTCTAGGAAATTTTTTCTTTTTTAAAATCTATTTTTAGATATCAAAAATCTTCATTGGTTTTTGAGATATTTGCAAAAAACCAAACTCCTCTTTTTTTCTTTCAGTAAATTGTTTATTACCTTTACAAATTTCGCGGGCAGAACTTTATTTTTTTCAAAAAATATCTACATTCTATTCTAAATCGAATGAAATCTTGCTCATATTTCTTCGAGACTGCTTAAAAAAGTTGAACAAAAAAGCACTTGTTGACTAGACTATAAACCTAATCTGATTGAATAATTGGTCTGATATCTAATTAGATTGGGCTTAATCTAATTTTGAATGGTTTTCGGATTTGCATTGTAGCGAAGAACCAAGAACACGTGATGCATTTATACCATTCTTAAATTATCAAAATTTCATTTCTATAAAACACTTTGCGTCCCATGCCATATAATACACTTTCCAGCAAATTTACAAAACACATAAATAAACTAGTTGTAGATAGATAGATAGATAAACAAATAAGCAGAATTGTGGACCCAAAAAAAAACTCACTAGAAACTTACTGTTCACTTATTCACAATATTAATATAGTAAAAAAATCTCGGAAAAAAACAACAATTATCATGTCACAATACCAAAGGACAAGACAAATACACCATCAATACAAGCCGATCAGATTCAGGATGGATGGAGACAATGGACATGTATTACGCGCATAGACTCCCTGAAGAAATAAAATAATACTTGAACTGGAAATGACGCCAATATGACGTGATTGAATGATTTCAGAAACTGGTCAATTAACAGACGTGCGTCTACGAACTTGGTAATCGTTCTCAGTTTTTTAATATATTTAGCGGCGATCTAGGTATAAACAGAAAATGCAGTTGGATGTTGAAGAGTCCGAACATGGGAGACGCAAAAAGCAATAAAAAGGCAACTGATCTATGTTTTGTCAATGCTGAGGATCGGTGTTGCCAAATGCCTATGAATTTCCATATTCTTAGTAAATTGTGAGGTTTAAAATTAAGGTCGTAGTGTAGTTTTATAGTCGAAATACTATATTATTAGATAGTTGATGGAATCCGTCGTTACTACGTGATAATTTAACATGATTAACAAAACTAAATTTGAATTTACTACGTTTATTATCACAAAATATTTTGAAAAATATAACACTGCGAAAGCAATTTCGGTCACTAGACCATCATTGGGCAGATTGAGTTAAGAACTGAATACAAAATAATTATAGATTTGCGCTTACGGGTGGGAAAGGATTATTGCAGCTACCTAAATAGACAAGAGGAACATATTTCAAGAAGGGCTAATCGAGTGAATTTCACAAATTGGTACAATACAATGTTCTTAGAAAAGTCATTATTGTTTAAATACACTAAATAAAGGAGAATATATCAAGTCAATCTGGTCGTTCAGCAAGATTTCTTTTGCATTATTATTGAGTTTAAAAATTTCCAATGATTCTAAATAAGTAAGTTTGGTTCCTTGCGGTAATTTGTGCATGATTTGAAAACTATCTATTCGTGGAAATGGGTGTTGGTTTTCACGTCAATTATTTGAAAACGTTGAATCTGTTTTATTTTTCAAAAAAGATTGTTGGTGTTCTTTAAATCTTGTCTTGAACGATCGACCAGTCTGACCTATATATTCTCCTTTACATACAGGACAAATCAACTTATAAACTCCTGAACTTTCAAATTTTGAAGTAATATCTTTGGCATTGAATAAAAATCCTGACAGTTTTGTCTTAGGTTTGAAAGCAATTTTAATATTACATTTAGGTATGACATTAGCAACTTTTTCTGTAAGAGGACCAAAATATGTTAAAGATGTGAATTTTTCCGATTTTTCTACTTTTAATTGACTCCTGCATTTGTGAAGTGAATATCAATGAAAATAACCTTTGGTGTGAGATTTGCAAGCAATTTGAAGATGAAAAAAACTTTATTAGAGGGTATCTATCTCGGAATGAATATACAGATGTTCCATCACGTAAGTAAATGGATATTTTCAATAACTGATATAATCAGATGAAAGACTTGAGTCGAAAAAGTGTGCAAATTCTTCGGTTTGCAAAGTTAGAAATAATATACTTCGTGAGAAATAATGAATTTTGCATGATTTGAAAACTATCTATTCGTGGAAATGGGTGTTGGTTTTCACGTCAATTATTTGAAAACGTTGAATCTGTTTTATTTTTCAAAAAAGATTGTTGGTGTTCTTTAAATCTTGTCTTGAACGATCGACCAGTCTGACCTATATATACTCCTTTACATACAGGACAAATCAACTTATAAACTCCTGAACTTTCAAATTTTGAAGTAATATCTTTGGCATTGAATAAAAATCCTGACAGTTTTGTCTTAGGTTTGAAAGCAATTTTAATATTACATTTAGGTATGACATTAGCAACTTTTTCTGTAAGAGGACCAAAATATGTTAAAGATGTGAATTTTTCCGATTTTTCTACTTTTAATTGGGGCTATATGCTGTTGTACGCTAGTTGATTACGTTTCTTGTTTATCATTTTATCTATCAAACTTGTATGAAAACCATTATTTGACGCAATTAGTTTTATAGTCGAAATTTCTTTCGCTAAATTTGTTACGGATAATGGAATTGAAAACGATCTGCGGATCATTGAATTAAAAGCTGAATGTTTATGGGAAAGAGGATGATTTGAATCCGACGGAATACATATAACCGTGAAAGTTGGTTTTCTATATATATCGAAACTCAAAGTATTATCATTATGAAAGATAGTTAAATCCAAGAAGTTTATTTGTCGATCCGATTCTTTTTCAATTTTGAACATTATATTTGGGTGATTGCTATTAATATAATTCAAAAACTGATCTAATTGTCTCGCGGTGCCCTTAAAACAAGCAATTACATCATCAACGTATCTATGCCAAAAACTTATATGCGATGCTTTTGTAGAATTGAATATTATGTTCTCTATATTATTATGTGACATGAAAATGTCTGCAATAAGCGGACTTAAGGGGGAACCCATAGCCAGCCCACTAGATTGTTCAAAAATTTTGTTATCAAACTGGAAGTAATTTTGACTAAGACATATATCTAATAAGAAAATGATATCATTTATTTTAATAATATCCATAGTGGATTGTTGCAAAATATCTAAGACAAGAGGTAAACACTCATCTGCTGGTATATTGGAGAACATATTATCAACATCGAAGCTAACAAGAAAAGAGTTAGCATTAGTTACAAAGTTTTTCAGCTTCTGTACTAAATCAACAGAGTTCTTTACTGTATATTTTGGAGTGAAATTAGTTAATTTTCTGAATGTGAAGTTCAGATCTTTGGCTAATTTATACGTTGGGCTATTTATGTGAGAAACTACAGGTCGTATTGGGCTATTTTCTTTGTGGTTTTTTATTAATCCGTAAAGTTTTGGAGTTCCAGGGTTCATATGTATTATTGAAAAATTAGGTTTTGATAGTGTATTTGGGGAAATTTCCTGAAGGGCTTGTCTAAAAGTTTTTTGAAATTTATTTGTTGGATCGACTGATATTTGTTTAATTTGTTCCGTTTGAAGAAAATTATTCATTTTGGAAACATAATCATTTCTTGAGAGAACTACTATCGCATCGGATTCATCTGCTTTAGGATAGTTAAATTATTAATTTCAATTTTATGTTTCAAGGATTTTATGTCATCTAAATATTTATTTGGTTTTGGAACCTGATGGCTTCTAAGAATTTTTGAAATTTTGAATTCGGCTAACGCTGGTTCATCAGTATTTTTCAAAGCTAAAATAGTTTCAATAGCTAATAATTCTTTCTCGTTTTTATCAATACTAATTGGAACGAATTTATGTCCTTTTTCTAACAGATTGACTTCCGAATTAGAAAATTCAATATCGCTGTAGTTTATGATTCTGTCACTGAATTCTCGGGATCTTTCTGATTGATGTATATTTGAATCTAACGTTACTTTTTGATTTTGTTTGAGAATGTTTAATTTTTTGGATCGATTTTTGAACTTTTCAAATATAAGTTTACTAATGTCACCTCTAACATGATCGTCATAGGAGTCAAATTCTGAAGGATGAAGTTTATGAGTTAATTCAGCATGTATTACCTTAATATATTTTTGTACAACATCTCTTTTCTTGAATAGATATCTACATTCTTCTTTCATCCAGGTTGTTTGGGCCACTAATGTAGCTTTACTGGCGGCTGTGGTTGTAGACTTTGTTGTTATTCTGACATAGTTAGGAATGAGATTATTCCTCAGGCACTCTTGGTTGAACCACATATTCTGACTACACAAACTGTATTTAGTTCTCAACCTTCTATAAAGGACGGCTTGAATGGCTTCACTTGCACTTTTTAAATAGTTGATGGAATCCGTCGTTACTACGTGATAATTTAACATGATTAACAAAAATAAATTTGAATTTACTACGTTTATTATCACAAAATATTTTGAAAAATATAACACTGCGATTTCAATTTCGGTCACTAGACCATCATCGGGCAGATTGAGTTAAGAACTGAATACAAAATAATTATAGATTTGCGCTTACGGGTGGAAAAGGATTATTGCAGGTACCTATATCTGTGAAAGTTGGTTTTCTATATATATCGAAACTCAAAGTATTATTATTATGAAAGATAGTTAATAGATAAATTACTTCCAGTTTGATAACAAAATTTTTGAACAATCTAGTGGGCTGGCTATGGGTTCCCCTTAAGTCCGCTTATTGCAGACATTTTCATGTCACATATAGAGAACATAATATTCAATTCTACAAAAGCATCGCATATAAGTTTTTGGCATAGATACGTTGATGATGTAATTGCTTGTTTTAAGGGCACCGCGAGACAATTAGATCAGTTTTTGAATTATATTAATAGCATTCACCCAAATATAAATTTCAAAATTGAAAAAGAATTGGATCGACAAATAAACTTCTTGGATTTAACTATCTTTCATAATGATAATACTTTGAGTTTCGATAAATATAGACAACCAACTTTCAGGGATATATGTATTCCGTCGGATTCAAATCATCCTCTTTCCCATAAACATTCAGCTTTTAATTCAATGATCCACAGAGCGTTTTCAATTCCATTATCCGTAACAAATTTAGCGAAAGAAATTTCGACTATAAAACTACTTGCGTCAAATAATGGTTTTCATACAAGTTTGATAGATAAAATGATAAACAAGAAACGTAATCAACTAGCGTACAACAGCATATATCCCCAATTAAAAGTAGAAAAATCGGAAAAATTCACATCTTCAACATATTTTGGTCCTCTAACTGAAAAAGTTGCTAATGTCATACCTAAATGTAATATTAAAATTTCCTTCAAACCTAAGACAAAACTGTCAGGATTTTTATTCAATGCCAAAGATATCACTTCAAAATTTGAAAGTTCAGGAGTTTATAAGTTGATTTGTCCTGTATGTAAAGGAGTATATATAGGTCAGACTGGTCGATCGTTCAAGACAAGATTTAAAGAACACCAACAATCTTTTTTGAAAAATAAAACGGATTCAACCTTATCAAATAATTGCCGTGAAAACCACCACCCATTTCCATAAATAGATAATTTTCAAATCATGCACAAATTACCGAAAGGAACCAAACTTACTTATTTAGAATCATTAGAAATTTTTGAACTCAATAATAATGCAGAAGATATCTTGCTGAACGACCAGATTGACTTGATATATTCTCCTATATTTAGTGTATTTAAACAATAATGACATTTCTAAGAACATTGTATTGTACCAATTTGTGAAATTCACTCGATTAGCCCTTCTTGAAATATGTTCCTCTTGTCTATTTAGGTACCTGCAATAATCCTTCCCCACCCGTAAGCGCAAATCTATAATTATTTTGTATTCAGTTCTTAACTCAATCTACCCGATGATGGTCTAGTGACCGAAATTGCAATCGCAGTGTTATATTTTTCGAAATATTTTGTGATAAT
The DNA here is from genome assembly GCA_030704885.1 of Cynegetis impunctata. NCBI lineage: Eukaryota > Metazoa > Arthropoda > Insecta > Coleoptera > Coccinellidae > Cynegetis > Cynegetis impunctata. The sequence goes on along the minus strand of JARQZK010001478.1, from coordinate 293,888 downwards.
AAACGTAGTAAATTCAAATTTAGTTTTGTTAACTATATTATTAGGAAAACACATGTTATATCTTCACGGTTATTTTATTTAAATCACCACTCAGTGGCTTCTTCGGATAGAATGAGTATCCGAAGAAACCACTGTGTGGTGAAACGCCGCATCATAGAGTCAAATATAATAACCGTTGAAATCAAAAGTGTGTTTTTCTAATAATACTGTTATGGGTTTTGAACAAGTAGTGGCCACGTCATTCAAAAAAATTAAGAAATACTCGAAAAACATCATTATTGTATACATACAGTATACAATCATCATACATATCACATATTTACATTTCCGGGATTTTCGAAGCGTAAATAACATTCAGTTCAACTCACATGCTGGAAATTCTAAGGCTTGTTAAACAGAGAGTGAAAAATATACATAGTGATAATATTTCTTCATAAAGAATTTAAAACCTTCACATATTTCATCAAGCAAAAAAAAATTTAAATTTCCATGGATACCTATATCAATGAAACTTCGTTGAGTCAATTTTCTGGAAGTCAAAAAGACATTTCTGATTTGAAAATCAAATTTCAATCCGGAAGTATTGCTGTGAAATTGCATATTTTTGATGGATATATTTATGAACTGTGGATGTTTATCGAAAGACTCCTGCATTTGTGAAGTGAATATCAATGAAAATAACCTTTGGTGTGAGATTTGCAAGCAATTTGAAGATGAAAAAAACTTTATTAGAGGGTATCTATCTCGGAATGAATATACAGATGTTCCATCACGTAAGTAAATGGATATTTTCAATAACTGATATAATCAGATGAAAGACTTGAGTCGAAAAAGTGTGCAAATTCTTCGGTTTGCAAAGTTAGAAATAATATACTTCGTGAGAAATAATGAATTTTGAAGCTAATTGTAGAGCTGATAGATGAGTTTGGTTCAAGTTTAAGTATTACATGACACAAATGAATTTTTTTAGTTAGTCATCTTCCAACGAAAGTTGTGTAAGCATCGATTAATTGGTACCTACAACTTTGCCCTTCAGTCGGTTCCTGGTGTAGGTACTCTGACCTAATTATTAATTTCGGATACAGCCACGCAAAGATATAACCATATGCTGATATTCATTTTTAACCATATTTCATCCGATAATAGTCAGGCTTTTGTAGGGCTTTTTCCTACAATTCTTGAATGTAATCAATAACGTAAATAGAAATTCCCTTTCACTATATGACTTCATTATTATATTGAAAAGGCTATGGAGTAGCAAAGATTGAAAAAAAAATTTTCTAACACTATAATGATGACAGACCTGCAGACCGTGGAGGAAAGATTAGGAAAGTATTTTATCCTCAAACAAAATTAAATTAAGAAAATGTAAATAATGTGAATCTCAAGTATTGATAATTTTGTATGAGAGAATAAACAACTAAATTAGTGAACGAAGATATATAATCAAGTTTTTAATGTGAGAATTGCAGTTAATACATATTTCAGAGATTCAAATGAAATTTCATAACACAAGAAACTTCACAATCTAATCATTTCAAAACCGATCAAATCTATGTCTATATTTATAATCAAGGAACGATGTGAGAGAATTTTCAATGATATGTTCACAAGAAATAGCTCCATTCTATCCATCGGTAGTACGATGAAATATAACAATGGAATACAGTGGCGGCTCGTGAGGTTTTGGTTTAAGGAGGCTACAAGAGGTGTTAAAAAATACACCATAGGCGAAAATTTTTAGGATTTCAAGGTCAACCGCCTTACAATTTGAAGAAAATTAAAGATAAACAAGCACCCTAAGCTATTAATTTGTTTGGAAAAATTTTTTTTTCACTTTCGAGTGTCTACCTTGAGACCTACAAATCCTGTTTACAATATTCACAAAAATTCTTCTCAGCCAATTGATCATTTCTTCACAAAATAGGTACCTACCTATCTACTTAACGAATGTGTTACTTATTCGAGGAATTAATCAATTGTTGCCCAGCAAGAAACAACGGGGCGGTGAGAGTTTTTTCTTGCCAAAAATAAAATAGGACCCTCCCAAAAATAGATTAAAATAAAAGTCTTGTCCTAAAAGTAAAGCAAAAAAAAAATTAAATAACAACAATATAAGATAATAAAATATACATTTAGACCTAAAAAAAAATTTAAATACATTCTTTGGCATAGACATCTATTTTTTATAATTCCTTCATAGATGCCAATGCCAAGGCAGAAGCCTTAAATAAAAAATAATGTTTACATAAAATTGAACAAAAAATAAATTCTTTGAAGATTTTTACAAGGAACAAGAAATTATTTGGTATAATACTAAGTAATGAAGTATCTAGTACCACAAACAAAACCTGTGAAAAATAAAATGTACAAAATATGTGTGGGACAGCTGGTGAGAGCAAATAAAAAGTTATTATATATTTTTGAAGATAAGCGGGATTCTGCGATCTTAACGTTAGCAAAATGAACTATAATATCCTTATAAAATTTTTTGTCTTTCGCCAAAAGTTTTACCAATTCCTCTTCAATAGACAACAAACTAATATTTTTCAAACGATCCTGGCTCATTGAATTTCGTGAATAAGTTTTAATTCTCTTAAGAGTGGAAAACGAGCGCTCTACGGAAGCCGATGTCACCAGGATAGAAACAATTAGACATAAGAGTTTATAAACTTGTGGAAAATCTTGATTCAAATCATTATCATAAAGGTATTTAATAGTCATCACATGATTTTCATTCTGCCCCAAAATTTCGTTGTCATTATAAACAACACACAGTTCACTTTTTAGGGCCACCTTAGCAAAAAAAGTGTATTTTTGACATAAATTTTTCAAAAGGTCATCTGGAAAATTAGCCGAAAATCCGGTAAACAAATTTTTATTGAGTAAGTCGAAGAAATGCAGTTCTTTCAAATCAGAGAACCTTATTTCTATTTGACCCCTAATAGTATCCAAAATTTCATAAAATATTTGCTTATAGTGAAGCTCCATATCTGCGAAACTGAATTTTTCTCGTTTTGGGCTAAATTGAGTCTTATCATCAGTAGTTTGAAATACAGAAAATAGTTTTTTAAAATAAACTTCTGCACGAAATTCTGAAATTTTTTCCAAAAGAAACTTGAGCCGATTTCGTGAGTAAATCACATCTGAAAACTTGTGCTGTAAGATTTGAAAAACTATTTCTGTTTGTTCAAAAATAAATTCAAATATGTTTAAACAATATATCAATTCCTTATCTTGTAAGTAAGATATTAATCCGCGTGCGGTATTTAAAGTGACTTTATCGGTGAAAAATTCCTCACTTTCAACTATAGAATTAAATCGTCAAATCCTAAGCGGCCCCAAACACAGACATTTTCCCTAGTAAAAAGTAAACACTGCCAAGAAAATAATTTATTTTTTACCTGTGATCCGGTTAGGCAAGGATGTCTCTCATAACTTCTGATAATAAAACCGCGATTTTGTTGTCTGTTACGCTGCACCAAATTGTTTAATTCAGGGGTAGATAGCAATGTTTTTATCAAAACTTTATCCTCATAACTTAGTGCACTAAAGTTATGGGATAACAAATATTCTACTAAGTCACCATTGAAATTTTTGAAATTAACTTCAGTAACCAAACTCATTTTAAAACAATACGCGAGCAAAATAAGAAAACAAACTATTTTCGGCCATTAGTCACTACGATTAAATCAATGCTTTCCAACGAACTCACTCGATTTTACCCGAAAGTCTATAGTTGTGATTGGTCGACATTGTGTGAGACTTAGGCTCCATCAGTGTTGCCATTTACATGTGTTTTGCTTTTCTTGTGTAATGAAGTATTCTTCCGCAGTATTTGCACCGTTGTTTGCTTTTCTATGGAAGGCATAATGAACGTTGAGAATATACTTTTTCAAGCCTCTGCAGCGTTGCCACAAATCTTGAAATGAATGAAATGCAGTAAATGTAAATATCTTCTATCGTAATTAATGAATTATATTATATAATGTAGGTTGAAAGGAAGGTAGGTGCATAAAATAATATGATTTTTATCAATATGAATATGCTGAATGCTGACTATTCAATATAATATATTAGTGATACACGGAATATTATTGAGGATGAGGCTTAGCCTCCTTAGCCGCCTTCGAATAGCCGCCCCTGATGGAATATCAGATGGAAATTAAATGAACCCAGTTTTTCCTGATACATTCACACCAAGTTTGATGAAATGTTGACATGAGCATTTCGTTTCATTCATGGTTATTGCTAGATATAGAACACTTTACATAGACAAACTATATATAAATATATATACAGGCTCTCTAAACAAAGATTATATTATTTTGAAATATAATAAAACAAAAAATGTGCATGATAGAAAAATTACCTTATTGTATTTTATAGCTTGATGAGTGACAATTATGTTCTGAAAAAGATATAATTTAAATGACCACCTCGACTTTGGTTATAGGAGCAAATTCGATGAGTCCAATTTTCAATTACTCTATGCAATAAATATGGTATAATTGCACCAATAAAACACTCAATATTTTGTTTCAAAGCTTCAAGTGTTCGTGATGTATCTGCATATACTAATAATTTCAAATATTTCCACAAAAAGTAATTCAATGGGGTAAAATCATAACTTCTTGGAAGTCAGTTAACAGTTGCATTTCTTGAAATTATAGATTCCCCAAACATTTCTTCCAATATGTCGATGGTTGCTCTAGTAGTGTGCGAAGTGGCACCGTCTTATTGAAACCACATTTAGTCAAATTAATGTTTTTCATTCAGACCTACAAAAAATTTGTTAACATTTCTCTATAACGTTCACCATTTACTGTAACAGTTATACCGTCCTCATTTTCAAAATACGGTATAAATGTGGCCCTATGATTCCACCATACCATAAGCCACACCACACTTTTGATGTTGAGGATACATTGGATTCTAAACAATTTCTAGTGAATTAGTAACTCTCCAGAACTATCAATTTTGCGCATTAACAAAGCCACTAAGATAAAAAAAATTTGAGAAGATGATTGTGCCAACAAAATCATTGTCATTGTCAATCTATTCTGATGCCCATTCAGCAAACTCAGGACGCTTTCGATGATCTAGAAGCTTCAGTTCTCGAGTCAAGTGGATGTCTGTAAAGACCAAGTGGCTGTGAACGATGAGAAATTCAAACATTAGCATCTTCTTCAGCATAAGCTCTTACAGCTTCAATATTTTCTGCATTTCTTACATTTGGATGTCGTGTTGATATTTTAATATCGTGTAGTATCACTTCTGATTCCAATTTTTGAACAACTCGTCGAATAGCAAGAAATTTAGGTCGATTATAAGGACCATACAATTACGAACTGCATGTTGAGTTTGATTTAAAAAACGATTATTTTCATAACAATTTCAAATGAAAAATCAAGCATTGTTGAAGTGTCTTCATTTAGCATGATAAATTGTCAAGATATACTGCACACAACTGTCAGTATTTGATATTTCTACTGTATTCAATATGGCCATTATGCCATTTTAAAATCATATCATCCTTGTTGAATATATATATATATATATATATATATATATATATATATATATATATATATATATATATATATATATATATATATATATATATATATATATATATTAATATATATATATATTAAATATTATCTATATATATATATATATTTATATATATATATATATATATATATATATATATATATATATATATATATATATATATATATATATATATATATATATATATATATATATATATTTATATATATATATATATATATATATATATATATCAGAAATCTTGAATAAACGTATTTTGATTGATTGATTGATTGATAGAGCAGTAAGATTAATTAAGTAACTTTCGTCTTGTTACCTTCATATTGCATAAATTGTTTTTTTTAAAAAGTAATTCTTAGTATTGAAAACCAAAATTGGCGACGAGGATGGGATTGTTGCATTAAACCCTTCCAAATAAAATAAGTTCAACAAACAAGATGAATCTTCCGAATCTTGTAAGAAGATTAATCAATGCGTTAACTTGAAAAGTAAGAAGAAAAGTTTAAGTGAATTTTTATTCTTGAGCACAATCCGAACTACAGCACAAGCTCAGTTTTATCTCATAGTGATTGCGATAATATAATAAATATTTTCCCAACAAAATTTTCATAAAATTTAAATTTTTCAATATTGATCCCCTAATAGAATCAATCGAAAATTTGAATTTAGATTCTCAGCAATGAACTAAATCGAATAAAATAATTTATATGGCAGAGCACCATAATTTAATGTTAGCTCGTGAATTTGGAGCATTGTTACCAACATTTTCCGGTATACAAGCCGAGTTAAATTCATTTTTAAGTGCTTGCGAAGAATATATCGCACAATTCTCAGCGACCGAAGCAATCGTAAAGACGTATTGCGTTGCTGTGATTAAAAGTAAATTAATAGATAAAGCGAACGCGGAATATCGTTTCTCTAACGTACCAAATACATGGCACGGATTTAGACATTTTTTATTACAGAAATTTGGAGATCATGCGAATTTAGATGTATCAAAGAATAAATTACAATTCTCACGCAGAAAACCAAATCAAGACATTTTAGATTTCATTGAAGAAATCAGAACTTATAAAATCAGAATTAATTACAGAATAGATGCGGAACCTACATTAGATGCTGCATTAAAATTGTTACACAAGCAATTAGTCTCGGACTTAGCCAAAAATATTTTAATTTGTAATGTTGCAATAGAATTGCAAACCACCTTACTTACGACACCGAATAACACATTCGATTCAGCTATTAAAATGGTCGAAAATTATATTTCCCAAAAATCCCAGTTAGATTCAATGCGAACTTGGAAGCATACAAATGATAGCCAACAAAAGGTATTTCCTTCTCGACCAATTAATTTACAACCTAAAATAATTACGCGAAGACAATTTCCCACTAACAGACAAGTTTTCGGAAATGATCGGTCATAAATATCAAAAACAAATATGTTTAAACCTAATAGTAATTATATACCAAAATATAGACCATCTCCTATGTCTACGACTACTGCTAACCCGATAGCACAACAAAGGCAAGTGCAAAATACTAATCAACAGAGCGCCTTATAATAGAAATGCGCAAGGATATAATCATTTCTAAAATACAAGACAAATACCTCCTAATTATATATCGGAAGAAATTACTAATTTCGATATGGAGAATAACGCTGAAAGTCAATTCGAAGAAAATACTGATTTCAGTCACGAAAATAATTCAGATGTTATTGAAGAAATTGAGGAAGTAGATCTTGAAAATTTTCAGATAACTGCCTCAGAAATTACATCGACTTAAATTCCCTAAATAATAAACTTAGAAAAAATCATTAACCATATATTGAAATTGAGTACCCAAAATGTAAATTATTATTAGACAGTGGATGTACAGTATGTTTGATCGATCCTAAAATTGCATATAATATCATACCTCATTTGATTTATTCTGAAGATACAGATTTAATTACACCACATGGACATGATATGAGTCACGAAAAAGTTTCGTTCCCCCTAGATTCTTTTGGTTTAAATAAAAAGTATCCTTTTGTACTGTATAAATTTCATAAACAATACAAAGGAATAGTTGGTTTTGAATTTCTACAACAAAATAATTTTAAAATTGACTTACAAAATAGATTATTGATTGGAGAAAAATGTAGAATTCCTATTCATTTCCAGAAAGTAATTTCAAGACGACATTCTTAGCCTGTAGATTTGAAACACTTACCAACAAAAATACAAAATCAACTAATTAAAATTTTCAATAATACAGAAAATGCTTCTCAGTTACCAGGACAACCACTCAATTTCACATCAAAAATTAAACATAATATTAGAACGGAAGATGAAACTCCCATTCATGCCGAAATTTATAGATATCCGGAGAAACATCGCGAAGAAATCCAAAATCAAATAAAGGATTTATTAGATAAAAATATTATTCGACCTAGCATTTCACCCTGGTCATTTCCAGTAGTCATGGCCAAAAAAAACAAGACCAATCCGGTAAAGAAAAGTGGCGTATGGCCATTGATTATAGACAACTAAATGAAAAAACTATCGATGATAAATACCCGATCCCTCAGATCGATGCCATTTTAGATAAGCTAAAAGGAGCCAAATACTTTTCAGCTTTGGACTTAGCATCAGGTTTTCACCAAATTCAGTTAGATGAACAAACTTTACAATAATCTGCTTTTACTGTTGACAATGGGCACTATGAGTTCCTCAGGATGCCCTTTGGGTTAAAATGCGCCCCAAATACGTTTCAACGCTTAATGAATAACATTTTGCAAAATTTCATAGGAAAAAATTGTTATGTTTACATGGACGATATAATTATATTCTCAAAATCTATAGAATCCATTTAGCGGATATACATAATATTTTAGAGACACTACAAAAAGAGAATCTGAAAATACAGCTAGATAAATCTAGTTTTTTCAAATCAGAAAAAGAATTCTTAGGACATGTTATTACACTAGAAGGTGTCAAACCTAATCCGAAAAAGATCGAGATAATCGGAAAATTCCCATTACCACAAACTTACAAAGAAATGAAATCTTATTCAGGAATGTTCAGTTATTATCGCAAGTTCATTCCAAATTTTGCTAAAGTCACAAAACCTATGATAAAATATCTTAAGAAAGATGCCAAAATAGACACACCGGATTTAGAGTATAAAGGAGCATTTCTAACTTCAAAAAATTCTCCAAAACTTTCAATTTAACTATGGATGCGTCAAATTACGCTATTGGAGCAATTTTATCACAAGGTACTGCGCCTAACTCAGATTTACCTATAGCTTACGCAAGTAAAACGTTAACAGATCCCGAAACAAAATATTCAACAATTGAGAAAGAATTACTAGCCATAGTATGGGCAACAAAACATTTCAGACCATATTTATATGGTACAAAATTCATTATTTTTACGGACCATAAACCTTTGGTTTGGTTGAATTCATTGAAAGAGCCTAATTCCCGAATCATGCGATGGAAATTAAAACTCGAAGAATTTAATTACGAGATAAAATTCAAACCAGGCACGAGCAATAATGCAAATTATTTGTCCCGTTTAAAAATAGATAGAGATAAAGCCTCATTTTCAAAGGACTGCAATAAACAAAAGGAAGCACTTAAGATAAGCGCATTGAATGAGTCAAGCGAAATTAATATGTTAGATGATGAAATAGATTCTTTGTTTCCGAACATATATATGGACGAGATAGATATGGATATAACTGCTGAAGAATTAGACGAAATCATCAAAGACCTTGAGAATGAAGACGAAACAATACATAGTAGCTTGGAAAATCCAATTATAGAACTACCATATACAGAGCGACCTTTAAATCATTATAGAAATCAGATAATATTTGTAAAAACCTCAAATGTATATGTCGTACAAAAATCGAAATTATTCAAAAATCGTATTAGACTTATGGTCTCAATAAATGAGGAAAATGATTTCACAAAATTTATTAAAGAATATTTAATGCACGGAAAATCATATTGTATATTTTTTAAGCATGACGAACTATAAATTCTGTTCATACGAATTCTACGAAATAATTTCAAGGCTATATCATTCGAATTGAAAATCTCAAATATTTTTCTAGAAGATATAGAACAAGAAAGTGATCAACTAGAAAAAATAGAACTTTATCACACATCAACATCTGGACATCGCGGAATTAAAGAAACCACTCAAGCTTTAAAGAGAAAATTTTATTGGTCTCAATTGGACACTGCTGTTCAAAAATACATAAATGCCTGCGAAATGTGTCAGAAATATAAATACGAACGCACACCTCCTCAATTGATATTCAAGAGCATACCTGTGGGCTCAAAACCCTTTTCTCATTTGTACGTAGATACTTTCAAAGTTGATAATACTACCTGCTTAAAAATAATTGATTCATTTTCAAAATTTACACAATGTTACCCTTTACTGCATAAAACAGCTAACGAAGTATGGTATTCATGAGTAATCATGGAGTACCTGAACGTATTATCTGCGACAACGGTACCGAATTCAAAAATAAAACAACACAAGATATTTGTGATACGCACAAAATAATATTACATTATATAACTAATTTAAATCCCAACTCAAATTCTCCAGTCGAGAGATTTCATTCTACATTAATCGAACAGTTGAGATGTCTCTCTACAGAAAAAATTCCATTAACGTCACGAATCAATAAAGCCATTATGACGTATAATAATTCTATACATTCAAATTTAGAATATACTCCAATGCAAATTATTAAAGGCGATCTAAATTATTCTATCCCTTTAGAAAAAACAACGCAAGAAATAGTATCAGACTATGTACAGACATATCGTGAAAACATGGAAGAAATATTTAAAGTAGTAAATAATGCCAAAGACAAGAACGAAGCAAATAATGAGAAGTTAAATAAGAATAGACAGGATCGAAAAAAATTACAGGAAAATGAAGATGCTTATTTAAAACAACCATTTCAATCTAAATTGAAAGAACCCTATAAGAAAATAACTATAAATATCATTAGTGATGTTATAATCAAAAATTCTCAAAATGAGCATGTTTATCATAAAAATAGAATGAAACAAAGAAAACACTAATTAGTTTTAATAGTTTTCAGATGACCCCTGTATCCTTCATCCTTTTATTTATATTGGTTAAAGTTCATCCATTCTCTGTTCAAGAGATTTCACATAATTTGCTACCTATACATTTAGGAAAAATTTATGTAGCAGATCATGCTAAATATTTATTGTTTCATTATGATATATCGGGAATTCTCGAATTAATTGAAATCCAAAAAGAGATAATTAAAGAAAGCATCAACACGACGTATACTGTCCCTGTGTACCAATATCTAGTTATGGCTAATACTTCGGTCATTAGAAATGAGCAAACTTTTAATAATATAATCACACAGAAAATACGTTCGTGAAAAGGCTTATTGAATATTGAAGGATCCACTTTCAAATTTTTATTTGGTACTTTAGACGCGGACGATGAATTAATCTATCAAAAATATTTTGAAGCAATTAAAAAGAATGAGAACATTTCGAAAGCTAATCAGCAGAAAATACTGCGAATAGTATCCGATACTCGAACGAAATATGTGAAAACTATTAATTTTTTAATTGAGAAAACGGAACAGTTAAAGGTAACTAACGATTCAAGTTTAAAACTTAATCGACCTATACCAATGGGCTCCACATCCTACAACTATAAGCTTTATAACAATTGTATTCGTAATTTTTATTATCATTGTAGTGCTTATAAATTTTTATAGAATTTTCTTGAAGATTCGTCACCTTAAAATTAAGGGTAACGAACTTTCTTTAAATGTAGTCAAAGTACAGCTTATCCATTTTAATGACGTCAATCGCAACCTTGTGCTGATTCATCGCTGTTAGCCTATATAAGCCCACACTAGCATAGAGCACTAATTAAGTAAAGCCAGGGTTGAAGAAGGTTGCAAAACCTTATAACTTCCCACAATAAAATATTTAGCTAGATAACAAAAATGTACCCTATCCCCCCAGAAATCTTGAATAAACGTATTTCGATTGATTGATTGATAGAGCAGTAAGATTAATTAAGTAACTTTCGTCTTGTTAACTTCATATTAAATAAATTGTTTTCTTCAAAAAGTAATTGTTAGTGTTGAAAACCAAAATTATATATATATATATATATATATATATATATATATATATATATATATATATATATATATATAATATATATATATATATATATATATATATATATATAATATATATATATATATATATATATATATATATATATATATATATATATATATATATATATATATATATATATATATATATATATATATATATATATATATATATATATATTTGAATAAAGTATAAACTTTAAAATAAAAACACTTTGCTTATGTTTCACAATATAAAAAATATTTAGTTACTGTATTTAGCAGTAATGAAAAGTCGACATGTTTCGAGTTATGATCTCATTATCAAGACTGACTGCAGGAGAGTATTACATCGTAATTTATAAAACAGACAAAAGCAAAGGTGATACCTGAAAATCACTTTGTTCGTTTACAAGGGGTAATTGACTATTATGGGCGGAACTTATTTCGAGAATTTCGAGATGGTCAAGGCGTTTACCCTTGTTACCTGAATGTAACAATTTGGTTTTGTTGAAATCCAGGAAGTGATTGAATTTTATACAATGTTCAGAGAAGCCAGTGGTATTTTTGTTTTGTGAAATTGACTTTTTATGTTCTTCAATACGAATATTTATATTCCTTCCTGTCTGTCCAATATAGAAAGCAGGACATTCGTCGCAAAATATTTTGTAAATACCACTGTTTTCTCCGATGTTAGATTTTTCTTTATTATTGACCAAGAATGACTTCAAGTTTCTTTTATTTGTACAAATTGTCTTAACGTTATTTTTCGATAGTCTGTTACAAATTTTGCTACTCAAATTCGGCACATAATTTATTAGGAAGTTCCTAATAAATTATATATTTCAACAAACTCAAACAAAACAGCTGTCGGATGTCAAAGAAGCCAGACATTTTATACAATATATCAGTAGGAAAATGCATGCTTTTCTTTAGTGTAATTTTTATAATCCATTTCTGTTGGATTTCTACATTCTTCATAACGCTGTTATAAGCTTCATCTGAAGCAATGATACCGTATAATAGTTGTGACTGAACCAAGGCGCAAAAAATATAATTCAAATATTTTTTTCTCAAAATAGTTGTTAAGTATCTAACTTAGAGACTAATCCTCTAAGTTTTTTAATGAGAAATTCTGAGTGTGCTTCACATCGTAGATTTGAGTCTACCATTATTTCAAAATACTTACAGCAGTATGCACCAGGTATCTGCGAAGTACTATTTTTATCTTTTATTACTAAATCATCAATACCTTGTGAACGTTCCTTATCGACAGCAAATGAAATGTATTTTGTCTTCTCAAAATTTACTGTAAGAAGATGCTCCTCCATCCAATGTTTAATTTTGATGAAATCACTTTCATCATTTCATCATTTCTTAATAGTTCCCAAGAATTTTCACTGTAAAAAATTGCAGTGTTATCCGTGAAACTGATTATTTGCACAATAGATTCCCCCGAAAAAAACCCGTTTAAATATAAGGTGAATAAGATGGGTCCCAAAACTGTACCCTGTGGAACTCCCTATTCTACCGACTCTAGATCGCTAAGACAACCTTCATTTATCTTGACCGTTTGTTTTCTGTCTGTTAAGTAGCTTCGCAGCAATCCCTCTGATCCCCAATTCCTGCAATATCTCCAGCAGGATGCCATGTTCCACGGTATCGAAAGCTTTCGACAAATCAATCATAATACATAGGCTTATTTTATCATCGTTAAATGCTTTATATACTTTTTCAACCAATGCAGCCTGCGTTGATCTACCCTATTATGATTTTCTCAATGATTCAACTTAATGTGGGAAGTAGCGAAATGGGCCTATAGCTTCCACAAAGTCCTTTGTCCCCTCCCTTGTAGAGCCGTCTTCAGAGAATTTTCTTTTTTAGTATTATATTGCAGAAATGTACTAGCGGCATTGTCACGTAGTCTACCCCAAGTTTTAACAACTTGGCTGAAATTTCATCGACTCCCATTTTTTTTTTTGTTTTTAAATGCAATAGGCTATTTCACACTTCTTTTTCATCTGTAGGTGCTAAAATTAGTTGCTGCTTAAGAAGAGAAATTTTTTTTTTTTTTCTCTTTCTATATTTTATTTCACTAGATAAATCTTTTCACACATTTTTGTAATATCTATTCAGTGTATTTGCTAAGTTTATTTCCTCTGAGATGATACTGTCCCCAATTTTCACTGTTTTTATTTTGTCCTTCTTCTGTTGTTTTGGTCACAATTCCTTAACAACTTTCCACGTCTCTCCTGAACAATTTTTTTCCATTCAAATTTTTTCTATGAAATACTGACTTTTTGTGATTTTAATTAGATGATTCAATTTATTTCTGTAAACTTTAAATACCGCCCAGTCTGCTTCAGCCTTACTATTTTCCCAGACTTTGTATATCTTATTTCTTATATTCATTGAGTTCATCATTCCTCTTGCTATCCAAGATTTTCTTTTACTCTTTTTGTTCTAACTTTATATATGCATTTTTTTATCTGATTTTGTATGGTCTCCAAAAATTTTTCCGTCAATAAATCAACATCTGACAATTCATAGAAATAATTTCAATCTATGTCACTCAAATGCATTTTCAATTTTTCATTATCTAATTTTGTATACATTTTTTGTTTCACAGTAAGCGACTCTTTGTAAAAGTTCTGTCCAACCCGAAAATGGAGCATAGTGGCAAAATGATCAGTAGTAGGCCAAGCGCCAGAGCAAAAAAACACTGTTCGTAATGCAATCTTCTACAGAATTGTTTTGACTATTGAAACATGTTCAGGGGTGTCCCCTGAATATAAATTCACGTTGGCGTCATGCGGGGTGGTCGCGTAAGCCGCCATCTTGGAATACACATTTTATCAAATATATCGTTAACCGTGTAGCGTACGACAAAAACAGTGAAAATCATTTTCGTAGACAATAACATTGTCTACTACTTTTTACTTATAACTGTTTTCTGTACAATGTATAGATTTTTATTTATAGCACTCAAAATTTTTTAAAATTTGTTCATTCCTAAATATATAGTTAACGGTTGATAATACATGAAAAATGGTTATAACCAAATTTGTAGAGCATAAAATTTACTATAAATTTGTTCGGAAATTTTTTTCGGTGAAATGTATACTTTAAGCGTTATAACGCTGTAAATATCGAGTCGACGCAGAATAGCCACGAGATTATATTGCTGTATATTCACACAGGGTTCGCACTCGGCTTCAACGCATTGAAATTTGTGTAGCTGCATCAGTTCTGTGTTCTGTACTATAGGTTGGAGTGAAATCTTGATATTGTTTTGTATATAAAATAGGGAAAACCAAAGTTCTTTCAACTTTGCAACGATTCTCTATCGAAGGCTGTGGAGTTGTGGAGGAAGCGATTGAATTAAAGTTCACTACCTGGATTTCAACAGAACCAAATTGTTACATTCAGGTAACAAAGGAAAGCGCCTTGACCTTCTTGAAATTCTCGAAATAAGTTCCGCCCATAATAGTCAATTACCCCTTGTAAACGAACAAATTGATTTTCAGGTATCACCTTTGCTTTTGTCTATCTTATGAAATAGGATGTAATACTCTTCTGTAGTCAGTCTTGATAATGAGTTCATAATTCGAAACATGTCGACTTTTCGTTACTGCTAAATACAGTATCTAAATATTTTTATATTGTGAAACATAAGCCAAGTGTTTTTTATTTTGAAATTTATACTCTATTCTTAATGATGTTTCACCAAGTGATGTGCGAAAATTTAATCTCAGTTATAACTGCTAATGCTGGAGAACTTTATTTTTATTGCGCTGTCTGGGGGTGACGAATCTGAAGCATCTATTAACTCTCTTCGATACAAATGCTTCGGGAAATTGGCATGTAAGACAAAGCTTAATCTACCACTTCTACCTCCAACCTGAGATACGGCAGGTTACCATTCCTTCAGCGTCTATCAGCAGGTTAAAACTTGGCTTGCATTTCACCATGAACTGGAAAAATGGGGTTGGAAGCGGACTTCAACCGGACTTGAACCAGTTCGAACTACTATGGGTCCCGCACCGTCAAATTTACTACAAATAATTTCTTGCACATGCACCAAAAATTGCGGGGCTGCCTGTGAATGCCGAAAAGCTGGACTGAAATTATTTGTTGTAATTGTAGTGGATGCTATCGAAGACGAAATTGATGAAGACTCAAATTTCGATCCATCTCCTTCACTTATTATAACGGAGGCAGAAGACGAAGATCTGCAAGGCGATGAGTATGTCTTCCTTCATCATCGAAACAAATGAGACTTACTTTATAAAATAACGTGCCACTTTCTTCATAAAAATAAATATTTTATTTTTTTTTTTAATTTATTTGCATCAATTTAACTCTGTTATCCCCTTCTCCTCTTTTTTTTTTCATTATTATTATTATTATTATTATTATTATTCAACTCAATCAATCTTATCATGGATCCAGGATTCCGTCATTCCGTGCATAATGCATTTCCCCTACCATAAAAAAAAAATTACTAAACAAATTCATATTATAAATAATAAAATATAAAAATATAATAACATAAAAAAATATTATATAATAATAACATTAATTATTATCAATGATTGTAGTATTAATAATTTCACACCTTATGCCATTTTATGCGATACGAAATGTTATCTGCTGGTAGTAACGAGCAACATTTCATATGATAATTTACAAGGTGCAAGTCTTATCCAGCTAAAGCTCTTAAAGTGTACATTTCACAGAAAAAAGTTCCAGATAAAATTTATAGTAAATTTTATGCTCTACAAATTTGGTTATCACATTTTTCATCTATCATCAACCGTAAACTATATATTTAGCAATAAACAAATTTGAGAAAGCTTAGACCGCTATAAATAAAAATCTATGCATTGTAAAGAAAAAATTTATTAATAAAAGTTGTATAAAATGTTACTGTCTACTAGAATGATTTAGACTATTATTGTCGTACGATGCACAGTCCACGAGATATTTGATAAATTCCAAGATGGCGGCTAACGCGGCCACCCCCGCATGACGCCAACGTGGATTAATATTCAGGGCACACCCGTGAACATGTTTCAACAGTCAAATCAATTCTGTAGAATATTGCAGAAAAAAAATACGCGGCGCTTGGCCTATAATGTGACTTTTTAATATAAAGTATGAACCGCTTTGAATGTTTTTTATGAGAATATGATCTAAACATGACTCGCTCTCTCCCTGCACCCTAGTCGGTTGGTTGATCACATGCAAAAAATTTTTCCTGTTTATTATATTAAGATAGTTTATTGTGTTTCCATTTGACTCTAGAAAATTAATGTTAAAGTCATGATGACACGTCTATCATTACCTGCACAATTAGTCTTCATATAATTATATAAATCATTATTAAATTCTTCAATTGGTATCTCCGGCGATCTGTAAAGTTCAGTAACATGAATCTTCCTATCATCTACAATTCAAAACAAAGTTCAATCAATTTTATAATTTTCATTTTGCCTAAACTCAATACAGTGAAATCATATTTATATTTCTGTTTTATATAGATAACCACACCGATTTTATCTGCCTTCACTGCAAATTGAATCATATCCATTCGAATCAAAAATACTCTTATCAAAAATATGAAAATTTTCACTGAGTACAAAACAATAAAAATCATGACGTACAGAATCCAACACAACCATAAGTTGATCCATATTTTTAGCAGGTTTTCACTTTGAAAACAATCTCATCCAAGATATCATGCGAAACTACCTATTCACAAACTTTAAACCCTATTGCTTCAAAATTGCGATCTTTATCGTGTAAACAAGATTCATTTTCCACCCAGGGGAGTTAACCCCCAAACAATTCGAACCAAAAACAATTCCATCTAAAATATCATACAAAATAACCTATTTACAATCTTTTTATATATATATATATATATATATATATATATATATATATATATATATATATATATATATATATATATATATATATATATATATATATATATATATATATATATATATATTTATATATATATATACGTATATATATATATATATATATATATATATATATTATATATATATATATATATATATATATATATATATATATATATATATATATATATAATATATATAAATATATATATAATATATATATATATATATATATAATTATATATATATATAATATATATATATATATATATATATATATATATATATATATATATATATATATATATATATATATATACAATATATGTATATACATGCCAGACTCCTCATACAACCTATCACTACTATAGCGAGAATATTTATGCAACATTAATTTTAAAAATCTTCTCTGTATAACCTCTAATGGACGCAGGTAAGTTTTGGACACCCCATCCCAACCCAAATGCAGTATGTTAAGTGGCTTTGTACGAGACTGTAATAAATTATTTTTGTTTGTATATATACTGGAAATCAATATATATCCGTGCTTAACAGGTGGAGCCTGTATGATAAAGATCATACGTGGTTGAAATCATTTAAAAAACTTATGATTTATAAAATCAACTCTTATTGAAATTTTTTTATTAGGATTGACGATGGTATTCCTATTTACCTCTCAAGGGATAATTTCAGAAAATTCGACATCCACGAAACACAAAATGGACCCACTAGACAGTTTGTTTCGCTCTTCAACGAGCTCATCGAATCCACATATTTACTTCATAGTTTCTAAGAATAGTCCAGGCAACGAAGGAAGAATAGAGAAAATAATTGATGTAGAAGCAAATTTTGGCATAGTTGTAGGGAAAATTGTTCTTAGCAGCATACTAAAAGTACTAAGGGGTGGGGGTGGAGATAACGGTGGGGGGAGGGGCTCTAAAGGTCCTGTTTTTCAGTTTTTCGTTAACACGAAAACTATTATCTCTAGTGTGAAAACATGTTTATGTATTAAATTAATACACATAAAATTTTCTTCAAAAGAGGTTTCATACACTTTTTTGCTTGGATCAATACTTAAGGAGATATGGAGGGGGAAATTGGAAAATTTAGATAGGAAAGTTTTTATTGTTAAAAATTAAATGTTTATTGTTGTAAATGAAATGTTCATAATCAAAAACGAAATGTTTATTGTTTCAAATGAAGTATTTGTTGTTGAAAATGATGTTTGTTTTCAAACATGAAATAATAAGTGTTCAAAGATGTATTTTGTATGCCGAAATCTGAACTTTCATCATCATCGACGATGTCTCTGACAGGGGCTCCGTTCGTACATGAGCCTAGGCAGCCGCAGGTACTGGAGCAGACAATCCCTGCTTTGCGGCAACAGCAGCGCACCCCATACCCAGTCGTGCATCGGCAAAAGATCATGTTCAAATTAGAGTCAGGTGCCACAGGGTCGTTCGCGTTA
The DNA here is from genome assembly GCA_030704885.1 of Cynegetis impunctata. Lineage (NCBI taxonomy): Eukaryota > Metazoa > Arthropoda > Insecta > Coleoptera > Coccinellidae > Cynegetis > Cynegetis impunctata. Next base: position 274,733 of record JARQZK010001478.1, on the reverse strand, counting down.
ACTGGGTTAAGGATTTCATCTTCCCCCTTGACTCAGCAACGTGTTGCTCTCCAGTTACGAAAACTACTACAGTGAACTACTCCAATGACGTGCAGATGGCGGTGCCTCCAGGTGATCAAAGCACAAAGCAGCTATAGGCCCATTATCCTTTAGGGAATTCAGATGATTCTGAGATTTCGTCAAAGCTTACACCAAGAAAACATTCTCTTCAACTTGTCAGAAGTAAGTTCCTCCATGTTGGTTAGCATAGTCAAGATCTACCTCTTCTCTTCCTCTGAAACATTGGCACTTTCCAGAACAATTGGTCATAAAACAAGGTGAACAAGTAAAAATCCTCGAATAGCTCGGCTGTAGGCGTGATCTGTTAATTCTAGAATTCCAACGTTCTTCCCGTACCGTAGTCTCCAACGATGCACATTACACTGTGTTCCCCTCCGAAGGCAATTCTTCAGTAATATTACTGAATAGACGTGCACGCAGTAGGTTAAATAATTAAACAATAAACATTTCTTTTTCAACAATAAACATTCAATTTTTAACAATAAAAACGTTTTCTTTTAAAATTTTCTGTTTCCCCCCTCCATATCTCCTAAAGCATTGATCCTAGCAGGAAAGTGTATGAATTTTTTTTTTTGTAGAAAATTTGATGTAGATTAATTTAGTACTGAAACATTTTTTGCTGGAGGTAGTAGTTTTTGAGTTATTAACGAAAAACTGAAAAAACCCCCCCTACCGTTAAACTCTAGGCCTATCAATGTCAGTGCGTCATCGTCTTCAATCGATGAACTTTGGAAAACAGTGGCTTTGGATGGTATTACGTATCAGAGTTGTAAATAATTGCACCTTAGTTTCGTTTAAGTATAAAGCTCAGTTTTTATTTAATTTATTTGGACTAATATCAGAAGTCACGTCGTCCATTGTCAGACACTTAGTATAGTTGCAATCCCCTGTCAGACACCCTTATATTATATTGAATTATAATTAAACTTAAGTTATATTATGAGGGCTGAAGTTTCTGTATGTTACTTAAGGAACTACCAAAAGATGTTTTCCCTGTTGTCAGTCAGTTTCGATGGTTCTTGCACCTTGTCAGACACATTGAAGGTCTACCGTAGGTGCGAGAGCAAGGTATATACATGCAAGCGGGCGCGAGTGAAAAAGTGTGATCTGTCTCTGCAGTATGTTTTATTTATTCAGTATTATATGTTTATTGGATTTATGGTAAAATTTCATAGTATAGAATTATTTCCAAATAATGTTTATTAAGAATTAAATGTTCAAAAAATAAATCGAAATTTTGATGAAATAATCAATAAAATATCATATTTTTTTTAAAATTTAATTCAATTTAAATCTCAGTATTATAGCTATTCTATATAAATATTATTCCGAATGTGTATTATGATATTCATGTGTGATATTCATGTTTTTATGATCGCTCATATTTTGCACACGAAATCTTTTTAAAAAATTTTTTTATTTGCGAAGAAGGGTGTGTATCCAAAATTTTTTCACAAGTAGAAACAGTGTTTATTTGGTTTTGTATGTCTCTCCATACTACAAGCCCCTTCCGAATCTTTTCAAAATTACCGAACTACCTGACTACCAGTTTAGAATGGGTTTTTCCTACTTTACTAATTTGTAACCTTCCTTATATTTACCCTTTTTGAGCAATTTGTTATTTATTTATTTCTTGTATTCGATATAACGGAGAAACATATTTATTAGTTAGCATTAAGCATCCGAAGAAGAGGAAGTTTCACGGAAACAAAGGTCATGCGTTATTTTACTTTGTGTATATAAATAAATAGGTATATTGTTTTTATGAACCACTGTTTTGATATCTTTATTAATTTAATCATATATCGTGCCTATCAATTCAAAATAAATAAATAGACAAAGTTGTCAACTTCTAATGAAATTTAGTTTGAAAAGTCTCCTTCACAAGTTAACAAAAACTTTAAAAAAATTTCGTTTGAAAAGTGTGAGCGGTTATGAAAACAGTTATGACGATTGAAAAAATAAATTACTCAGAAGACATGAGATTATAACACCGTCTATTTTTTTTTCTGCCTGAGCTACCCGATATTGCCCGCAGAAGGATTTAAACTTGGACGAAGAAAACATGTCGCTATTCAAATAATAATTTTATTCAATTATTTTGATCATCTTATAACTACTGCATTTTCTCAAAGTACGGAGCTACAATTAGGTGAAAAGTTCGGATCACCGC
>JARQZK010001478.1:242500-270000 GCA_030704885.1 Cynegetis impunctata | reverse complement strand
ACGCCCCCATATTAAGGGTTTATGTATGGTGGGATACTTAACAGGGTGCAAAGTTTTCCCCAATATGTTATTCTGCCTTGCTTGAGTTAATCCCAAAATCCATGCTTGGGCTCCCCCACTACAAGGATTTATACTCAGCATCGCTAAAAGTAATTATTGCTTCATTTTGAATAATTTTTCTTATTCATTTTCAAGCAGCACAAATCTTCGAATGTTTTTTGAAAAATTGATAAATTTTTGTTCATTCAATATACGAACCATATAAAATATACAACTAGGAACTGCATCGATCGATATCTCAGAAACAAAATTCAGGAAAAATTTGAAATTTCGAGAACTTGGTTGTTGTCTTAGGGTCTACCTAGCTGAAATATTTTCATCTAATGGGCATTTCCGGTTTTACCAGACATAAACCCTAAGTTGCTCATTTCATAGGACACCCTATATATCATTACATTTTTGAATTCTATCTAAAATTCTAGGCAGATTTAATGCATCATGTTTGAGAGTCTTTGACATTTAAGTTTTTACGTCAAAAATGCCGAAAGCAAGTCCTAATATAATTATCAATTGTTCCTATAAGAAAGCCCTCATCGCTTACTGTAGGTTGAATTCCTTGTTGAGAAGGACTTACTTCAATAAATTTTGTATAATATTTGGATGCCCAATCATACAGGGTATTCAAAAAATAAGATATAAAATGAGATTAGGAAAACTGAGAGAAATCAATTTTTTCAAATAGAAATCGCCCATTCTTTTCAATTTGTAGTTTTAAGCATCGAAAATTGGGGTAACTTGATATTTATACCTAAAATTTTAGTTTTCGAAATATTGCCCATTTCATATTTTTATATGGTGATTTTGCATTTAATCAACAACAAAAATAAGATCTTGGATAGCCACTATCGTATTTGAAATTTTTTTTAAATCATCGTAATGACACCCTGGTTGAATTATACAAAAGAATGTTCAAATTGGTGTCTTTGAATTTCTAGACATTTTGCGCATCTAAGCCGCTATAGTTCATGGGTAGCTTTTCTTATTGACTGGTGGTTACTGCAGTGTTATACACGTTAATTTTCACTGTTCCCCATAAATAAAAATCAAGTACTGATAGGTCTAGGGAGCAAAGTGGCCAAAAATTTGGTCCATTGTTGGCTATCCATTAAAATAGGTTTTCCAGATAATTATTAACTGAATGAGCATTATATGGAGGTGCCCCCATAATGTTGATAAAAAAGGTTTCGAATATCAGCCATGGAAAGTTGTCTAAATAATCAACTTCAAAATTGAAGACCTTAGAGCAACAACGATACATGCCACAAAACTGCCCTTCTGCAAAGAATTTTGGAAAATATATTAAATGTTTATTTTTCTTAGCCGAAAAAATAATATTCACAAAAAAAGGTGGCATGTACCCTTTTAAATTTAAACATATTCAAAAATATTTAATACTGAATGTACTATTGTGTACATATAATATTCATTTTCATAACTAGAAATAAACACTGAATATTCCGAAATAAATTTTGGTATAAAAAACTAATTTTCACCGTCAATGTCACTAAAGTTGTCCAAATATTCTATCTCATCTTTCATTCGAATTCTTCATTTCGAAGGTGTTTTGCAAATATTACATTTGTACTATATTGAATAAATTCAAATGCGCAGATTGTTGCTTCTCCAAAACAACTTTTCCATATAAAATGAAATGATGAAACATATTTTTTAGTTGATCATTTTTTTCATTTCGAAATCAAACTATTTGGAAATTTTTCAAAGCATAAAGGGGATGAGTCACTATTTAATTTATATTATTATTCTTCGAATTAATATACAGCAAGAACGTTATATATACATATATTGAAGTATTACGAAACAAGTAACAAGAAAATGTTGAATTTCAGAGATAAGCCACATATTTTGATAACTTAACTCCCTATCAGTATCTGAAGAGGTTTCAGTCTCACTATCGCCGTCAATATAATCCTTAATGCTATCTTCAGACCCAAAATCTGAGACATTATCAATTTTTGCAACTTCAAGTTCATCCCTATTTTGTCCATTCGTTCTACTACCTGACTACGCCATGGTAGAAATAACGTGGCTTGTACCGTTTCTAAATTTAAAAAGTTCGATTTTATTTTGAAACAACAAGGATATACATAGATTGTGCTGCCACCTATGTTACAATATCAATAATATTTATTTCATAGGTGAATTGGTGCCTTCTGAAGTGAAAAATGTAAATATGTCATTTTGGAGAAAATTATGGCTTCTACCGTTGTTGTTGTTCTAAGGTCTTATTCATGTGTTTTTGTTTGTGAAGATGTGGTGTATCACTTCAGCTGGGATTACACTGCCATACTGGTAGAGTGTCATTTAAGTGGTGCCATAACGAGAAATCCCATTTTTGTTTCTATTTTGTCCACGCTCTGGAATGGAACGGCAGAACTGCCTCCAATCTTGTATGCATAGGTTTGGTCGCTGAATACGAATTTGATGTCAAAATTGTGAAAATAAAAATGGCGGATCCAATATGGCGGACAAAAAAATGACCCAATTCGTGAATTGTGATGAGAATGTGTATATACCTACAAGTATTTTTAAGAATGCCATGATTACTACTAAACTTGAAATATTTAGGTAATACTTTGTAAAAATTCGTCTCTTTTGTGAAGGTATTTGCAACTTTTGAGATGTCGAAAATATCGATATTATTAGTAGATTGTCACAACGTTACTGTCAAATAGTAATCATGGTTACCAAATACGGAATGGAGATACCATGTTCAGGGAACATTTTCACAAATGTTCATAAGTCCGAAACCCGACTTGTTAGGTATAGGTGTGATATACCTAGATAAAAAGCCAATTCCAGCAGCTTTCCGAATTTTCCATAATAGACACGGCATTGCATTTGAAATAATCAACTCTTAGTCGCTTTTTCAAGCAAACAAAATAACTGTATTTTTTACTACCCTGCATTGAAGTAACGGAAATAAGGCTGAAGTGTAGAAAGCCTCCAAATATCAACAAACTTCAACCCAAAATTCGATTTCATTGTTCGATGGATCATGAATTAACTCTAGTAGTTCATATTTAAATAAAAAATAAATAATAAGTAAAAACTTGTCTAAAAACCACTAACTGAAAATAACTTTTATTTGCCTTTAACAGCGTGGAGGAATCGTCACTTTCGTCGTACGATAGGTCTGCATTGTAGTCAAATGCATCCACATCCGTTTCTACAATGCCATCAGATGAAGAGAGGAATAGGAATATATAGATGTCTACCGAGAAGGGCGAAAATATTTCTAATTTTTCGTCAGAGAACACAATCCGTATTATTTTATTTCATAACTTGGTTGTGTATCTAACGAAAAATATTTTTAATATGAAACACCTGTTTTTACAGCGTAGAACATTATATACATTATCAGTACAATTTTGGAAGCCAATATCAGACGTTAGCGACATGACATGGGTATGGCGTTATATATTCGTGCTTTATACTTCAAAATACTCATACAAATACCGGTATGGCAGTGGAGCCTTCAATACACTTAACCTACAAAAATGTGACAATTTTAAACAAATATCTGACGCGGGCAACATCGCATCGGTATGGTGCTCTTAGAACTTTGTTCAGGACATCAAAATGAGCAAAGGAGACGCATTTTCATGATGAGACCAATAGTCCGCTAATTCAGTATGTCATACCAATATGGCTTCACTTAAGGTCCGCCATACTTACCGAAACGTGTAATATTACACCTGTGAACATGAATCATAGGTCCCACGCTGTTTTTTCGTGATCTTTGTTAATAATGAACTGTAGAACAAAACTCTCAAAATGCTATACCTCTGGGGCGTCGTCAAGTGGCTGCCATACTAGGGTAAAACATGTCATTTTTAGCAATGAACATGTACAATAATACATGTAATTTTAAGCAATGAACATGTATAGTAATACATGTAATTTTTAGCAATGAACATGTATAATAATACATATAATTTTTAGCAATGAACATGTATAGTAATACATATTAATTGCTAAAATTGACAAGTTTGCCCTAGTATGGCGGCCACTTGGCGACGCCCCATAGGTATGGCGTTTTGAGATCTTCGTTCTACAGCTCATTGTTAACAAAGAGCACAAAACAACAGTGTGGAGCCTATGATTCATGTTCACAGTAGAGAAATTACACGTTTCGGTAAGTATAGCGGACTCCAAGCGACGACATATTGGTATAATCGACATAAAACAAGAATCGAAGTGGGGCCTATGAACCACGGTCATTGATATCAATTACACGTTTGAAAATTTATACCCCCTGAAAGCTACACTACAGGGATGCCATACCGGGAACTCAAAGTGGGGAACAATATTGTCTATCAGCCGCTGAAGCTTCGTCGTCAGGCCTATGATACATAAAAAAATGTTGTTTGTTCGATTCTTGCCTTGTCTCCTGGGTGCTCTTGCGATCCTTTACATACTCATCCTTTATTTTTTCCATGAAATATTTTTCAGCATCTTCGAATTCAACTTTCTGCCATTGCCAATCGCATATGATTACCAAGTTCACTGCTTTCTATATATATATGTATATATATATATATATATATATATATATATATATATACATATATATATATATATATATATATATATATATATATATATATATATATATATATATATATATATATATATATATATATATATATATATATATATATATATATATATATATATATATATATATATATATTATATATATATATATATATATATATATATATATATATATATATATATATATATATATATATATATATATATATATATATATATAGTCAAATTATTTTACAGCTGCTATAATGTATCCTAATAATAATAACGGGGTAGTTCAGTCTTCAATTATATGAAATAATACTCTTTAGACCATTTCCAAGCTTTCGTCAATGTTTATTGACTTCTTCAGGGCTAAAATTACAAAATCAACATTAAAACAATCAAAATGATGAACATCCATCAAACTTACATTATCTGTGAGATTAAAAACAACTAAACATAAGCACATACACAAGTTTGTTAGAACGAATTTTTCTAGAGGCAGCTAACTAAATGGTGCGACCCTTATAATAACAATATCTGAAATGAAACGCGGACAAATACCTAGACACATGGCGTGCGATACACATGTGTACTGGTAGGAAACAAGCCAAACGCCGGAATATAATTATTCATCTCTAGACGGAAATTTGAAATTTATTAAGTACGTATAAATATTGCTCAGGTTGGAAGTATCTGATTTTTTATTAAGAGCTTCAGTGTGATTTTGAATATGGTACATTTCCAAAAAAAGAATTAATATGAATTAATTATGAAAATACGAGAATATTGGATCAGGAACACAATTACAAGAAGCGGCTTTTTTTGGAAATGTACCATATTCAAAATCACCCTGAAGCTCTTAATAAAAAATCAGATACTTCCAACCTGAGCAATGTTTATACGTACTTAATAAATTTCAAATTTCCGTCTAGAGATGAATAATTATATTCCGGCGTTTGGCTTGTTTCCTACCAGTACACATGTGTATCGCACGCCATGTGTCTAGGTATTTGTCCGCGTTTCATTTCAGATATTGTTATTATAAGGGTCGCACCATTTAGTTAGCTGCCTCTAGAAAAATTCGTTCTAACAAACTTGTGTATGTGCTTATGTTTAGTTGTTTTTAATCTCACAGATAATGTAAGTTTGATGGATGTTCATCATTTTGATTGTTTTAATGTTGATTTTGTAATTTTAGCCCTGAAGAAGTCAATAAACATTGACGAAATAGTCTAAAGAGTATTATTTCATATAATTGAAGGCTGAACTACCCCGTTATTATTATTAAGATATATATATATATATATATATATATATATATATATATATATATATATATATATATATATATATATATATATATATATATAAATATATATATATATATATATATATATATATGTGTATGTATATGTATACAGCTCAACTTATAAAATAAACCATCATTTTCGCTGTAATTGTCGCAATATCTGGATTGATATATTATTGCAAAGTTTCACAAATTTCATTAATTGTGCTGAATTTGTTATAATTTCATATAGGTAAGTATATGATATTTTCGAAATGAATAAATTTTTTTTTATTACGTCCGTGTGAGAGAAAAAATTTTCATAGACAACCCTGAGAGTATCCCGCACGCATTCTCAGGGATGTGTGAGACTCCAGATGTTGCTGGTTACTCACTAAAAAACCTCTCACACATTTCTAGGAGTAGTTCTCCATCCTGCCCTTACAGCGTCCCTTAACAAAAGAGATGAGCTGCAAGCGGCCTCTATAGTTCATGGGACCTGATGACTCGAAGTAACCCGAGCAACACTACTTTTTGCATTCTGCGCGTCGATATATCGGCCAGAGATCTGCATGCCGGAATAATTTTCAGTTATGTCACATAGTTAGCTCTCATTCCGCCTAGACAACCTATGATTAGTACGACCATCCTAACTTTATGCCCAGGGTAAAGTGTCCTCAACTCAAACATAAAATCTATGTATTTTTCCCATTTCTGTTCTTCTTTCATCACCACATTATTTTCGGAAGGGGAAGAAAACTCGACAACAAACAATTCTCTGGGCTCTTTGTCCAGTAGGACTATAATTCACTTTATTGCGTGGATCTGCCGAGTTGGTGGAGAAGCATAGTTCCAGTATATGCGAGCTCTATCATTCTCAACAACCGCTTCAATTTCTGCTGGAACATATGGTAGCACTGGTTCTTTATCTATACCATAAACTTCTCCCAGATGGAAGTAGAGAATTCGGAGCGCCCCATTGTGTCGTTCTATATACCCTGATGAAGCATGAACTCTGAAAGCGTACAGGATGTGCATAAGAGTCTCCTGCTGACTATGGCATGCCAGGCAAGTTGTTGGGGTGTCCACTTTCATTATGCTCTTTTTATACAATCTTGTATTTATCACTCTTGAAAAGCCATAACAAATCCCCCAAAAAGGCAAAGGATAATTTTTTCGACAGTCATTGTTCTTACAAATACCTGTAATATATGGAGTGTAGATTTTTACTCATATGATTTTCGAGTAGTGTCTTTAGTTGTGCCTGTCTTATTTGCCTACCCAGTCTTCTTTGTTGGGCCGGCGTGATCGGTGTTCCTGCTGGCTCAGGCTCAATTGATATGCCGATCATATTGAGCTTTTCCAAGGCTCTCCGTCCAGCTCTGAATCGGAACGCTCCTTGATTCCTAATAGCCATTTCCAAAGTTTGTTGATGGTGTTGGTATTCCAAACTTTGCGTACCCCTACCTTCCTGCGTTCGAGGAAGGTATATTCTCTGTATCGAGCAATTGGGATGCAAGCTCCGATTCATGTTCATTACTTTTTTTGTGAATCTATAGAGATCGAGAATTTCATTTACTGTCCAGTTCACTACCCCGAAAGAGTCAGTGACTATCGGGACTGCCAAGCTGTTTGTAGCAGAAACCTTGTTTTTACCGGACAGCTGTGATTATCTCTAAGCTTTTTTTTGTATCTGGCTGTCAAGGCATCGTTGATTTTGGTTGTCTCTAGAGCACCCCTCTGTTGCATTCCAAGAAATTGTAATTGTGAGTTTCTTGATCTTCAAGGTGACGAATGATATTTTTCCCTTCTAATTCGATATGTTCTCCTGCTTCTTCAGTTCTCCCTTTGCTTAAATGAAAGACAGCACATTTGTCCAACACGAATGATATTCCTATTGCTGTAGTGTATTCAGCAACGATATTCAGCAATTGTTGCAGAGATGGCTCGAAATGAGTGTAAAATCGTCCATGTACAGAATATGTGATACTAGGTGTTCTCTTCTACCTGGTGGCCCGGCCTTGTACCCTATTCTGCTAGCCCTCAATTCAACAGTTAATGGTAGAAGTGTTATGCAGAACAATAATGGGCTTAGCGAATCTCCCTGAAAAACCCCTTGCCTATATGTTACCCATCCCGTATAGGTGGTTCGACCTTCTGATCGAATGGCAAACTTAGTTTTTCATAGCGCCATAATATTTTTCATCACATGGACAATATTAGGGTGGATTTTGAGCATTTCTTGTAGTCGTATTATCAAGCTGTGCGACGATGTATCATAAGCTTTCGCGTAGTCTAACCATGATGTATGTAGGTTGCGCTTTTATTGTCTCGCGTCTTGACATATGCTCTTGTATATCAGTTAGTTATCCTTACACCCTTGTACTCCTTTCCTTGCACCTCTCTGTTCGTAGACGTGATTCCACACAGGTCCAATGACCTCCAGAATCCGGTTTCGCAGAACACTTAAATCTTATACAGCGTGTAGACATGTGAGTGGGCGGTAGTTCTTCGGCTGTCCTAAATCACCTGATTTTGGTATCAGTACAGTTCTGCCCTTTACCAACTTTGAAGGAGTGGGCTCACGGTGAATTATCAACCCGCTGAAAATTCTAACTACGTATTGATGAGTAGCTGAAAAATTCTTCCACCTGTAGTTCTGAATGCCATCCAGTCCAGGTGCTGTGAAATCACGCTGGTTCTTCAGAGCATTTCTTATCTCTTCAGTTGCTATTTCCGTCAGTTCTTAAACCAGCTGCAGGTCTTGTTCGCACAACTCTTGGAATTTGTGAAGTGCCGGAGTATTCTTAGTTTCTGCTGGTTTCTCGTTTTTCCAGAACTATTCCACTTCTTCAGGAGTTGCTGCGGATGCTGTGCCTCTATTTGTTGAGGTTGAAATAATTTTGAAAGTACTGTGTTGAAGGTGTTGTTATCTTCTATCCACTTTTGTCTTTTGATAAGCTTCTTCCTTGCCGCCGCTAGTGATTTTATTTTATCGACAGCCGTCTGCTTCAACAGATGCATAGTGGGTAAATCTATCCTAATATTCAACGTACAAAGCTCCTCTATCATGCCTTCAATTTTCTTGCTCGGCTTCATTTGTCCTTTCCAGACATCTACGATACATTGATACCAAGATGCCTGCTGTTTCACGATCTTCATCTTCTTGTCTAGCCGTTGCAATCTCAACCTATCCTTGTCCTCCTTTGTTCTTTTACTTTCCAGCGGACACAGTAGAGAAGCAACAGCTCTCACTGCAGCAACCACCTCTTCCAGAGAACAGTCCTCGTCTAGGTGCTCGACGATGATATTATTCATAGCTTATAAAAAAAAAATTTTGATTCGGAGATGTTTGTTACCAAATTTTTCAGAAAATAATTATCATTTTGAACATGGCCCAAGATAGGTAAGTCATATGTTCTATAAAATCGTGTTCCACAGAACTCAAGAATGTTAAAATATACATAGTGTGCCATTTGAAAAATATAGTTAGCGTAAGTAACTCGTCACAAAAGGGAAGGAATGGCCAACTGAAACTGAAAAAAAACCTTCAGACTTGGAGTGGCAGCAAGCCAACCAAATAGATACTGAAGACAGAATAGGCTGGGCAATACAGACCTTCTCACCCTTCAAATCACCAGGCATTGACGGCATTCACCCTGCCTTGCTACAGTGGGGCTTGGGCGAATTAATGCCGCACCTGATGAGGCTGTTCTGGACGTGCTTGGCACGCCGGTACATACCACAGCCTTGGAGGGAGGTGAGGGTGGTATTTATTCCTAAGACAGGTAGAATGGATTACACCACACCCAAAGCATATCGACCAATCAGTCTGACCTCGTTTCTGCTTAAAACAATGGAGAGACTATGCGAACGATTCCTAAGGGACGCTATTTTGAAAACACAACTACTGCATTCCAACCAGCACGCGTATACCCCAGGCAGATCCACCAACACAGCCCTCCATCTGGTTGCAGGTCAGATTGAGCAATCGTTGGACAACAAAGAGACCACCCTGGGGGTGTTCATAGACATCGAGGGTGCCTTTGACAAAACCACCTTCCCGAAAATTGAATCCGCACTGGCAGTCAGAGGTGTTCCCCAGACTGTCAGTGGCTGGATCACAAACATGCTCTAAAAAAGAGCTGTTAGAATCAGTGCAGACAACATCGTCGTCAGAGGAATGGTCGCGAGAGGCTGCCCACAGGAGGGTGTCCTATCTCCGCTGCTATGGAACCTAGTTCTCGACAGCCTCTTGCGCCGCCTCTGCGATGAAGAATTCTACTCAATTGCATACGCAGATGACTTAACGATACTGCTAAGTGGAAAATTTGAAGGAGTTCTGTGCGACAGAATGCAGGGAGCCTTGAGAATAATCGAAAGATGGTGCGAAGAGAACTCTCTATCAATCAACCCCAGAAAGACGGAGATGGTTCTCTTCACAAAGAAAAGGAAACTGGGGCCATTAAAAGCACCTGTTCTCCTAAACACAAAATTAAGTTTCATGTCAGAGGTCAAAGATCTCTGAGTGACCTTTGACGCCAAACTCACTTGGAATCTTCACCTGGAGAGAAGACTAAAAAAGGCACACATCTCCTACGGACAGTGCCGCAGGATCATGGGGAATACCTGGCGACTGAAACGCAGAGTGGTCATGTGGATATACACTGCTATTGTTGCGGTAACTCTTAAGTCGAGAGAAAAATGGACTGTATATTGAAATAAATTTAAAACTTTAGAAAAGAAAAATAAGAGCCCTAGAAAACTCACCGTCGTTCATCTTCAAGACACCTGAGAGCTCTCGTTGGTGGTTGGGAAGTCTTCCAGTGACGAACTGGTAGTATTTTTGTTATTTTGAGCAACAACACACAATTCGGGTCTAAAATAAGGCACACGAAGAATAGCGGCACTAAACTTAATATCAATAATCAGATTTTAGTGTTCTAGCGGATTAGCGTTTCATACAATATATCTCCTAGAGAGAGTGGTCAATTTACAATTTTCAAGAAAGTCTTCTTTTAAGAGGTGCGCACAAGACGGTTTTTTGTTGTGCCTTGTAACGGTCGATCTTGAGAGCTGTCTAGGGCTTGCGCATTGGCTTACAACAACATTTCCTGCCTCCCAAAAATGCCAAAGCATTTTTCAAACTAATTTTATAACTACATGAAAAAAAATAAAAATTACACTAATGAAGCTGTGCAAACTATGGTGGAGAAGAATTAAAAAAAAAATTAATAATGAAAGCAACAAACAAAAAAAAAATATATATATATATATATATATATATATATATATATATATATATATATATATATATATATATATATATATATATATATATATATATATATATATATGAAAAATATATATACTACTATATAAATTGAGCAACTAATATTATTCATCGCTGACAGGCAGCGGACAGAGCTAAACTAGAGGTCGCGTTAAAACTCTGTCACTCGTTTTAACTTGAGCAACTCGGGAAATACCGTCACTCCCAGAAAAGAGAGTTATGATACGTCCGCGACGCCACTGATTGGGCGGAACATTCTCCGCCTTAATCAAAACCAATTTATCAAGGGCAGCAGGAGCGGAAACATCGAACCATTTATCACGTTGTTGCAACGTATGAAGGTATTCGTTCCTCCATCGAAGACCAAAAAAATTCTGATGGAGGTTTTGCAGAAGCTGCCAACGTGCGATAATCGATTCAAGGGTCGGGGTCGGTCATATCGGGTATAGGTAGCGCAGTTAGAGGTTCCAGAGTTAGAAAATGACCTGGAGTGAGACCAATCCAGATCATCAGGATCTGGAACTTGTTGCGCATAAAGGACGGGAATTCAGAATAGATTCACATGAACGTGAGTAAAAGTATAGAATTCCTCATAAGTTTAAAATTTGTTCTCCGATTACTCCAAAAATAAATGCGCGAATTTACGGATTTTCACCGCCAGCTTCAAATAAACCACCAAAATGACTTCCAGAAGGTGGATTGAAAAATGGAATTCGATAACTTCCTTCTCAGCAGCAATCTTCATCAAATTTATCAATTCACGATTAGCTCCTACAAAAATTCGTACCATTATCGCAGTATAAATCTGTACAGCGACCTCTTCTCGGCAATAAACCTCTGAAGAGCGGCTAAAAAAGATTCAGAAGAGAGATCATTAGCTAATTCCAAATGAACGGCCTTAAAATGAGTGACAGACAAAAACGCAAATATAGGCTTTCGACGTCTTTTGCCCTCGGTATTTTCTCATTGGTCAATCGTAAATGGTCCAAGCGTAATCACATCCGCAATGTAAAAATGGTTTTACCGTCGAAAACCTGGACTTAGGTAAATTTCCCATAGGGGGTTGATAGGCAATTTGCTTAATTTTGAAACACGTAATACACTTCGACAATACCGAGTTTTATCGCGCGTCTTGGTGATAAGATCCAAAACTGTTGAGCTAGTAAAAAATGCAGCTGACGTGACCAACATGAAAATATTTGATTATGATAATATCTAATCAGGTGGCTTGTCAATAGACTATTTCGTGGTAACAGAATAGGGTGTTTGGTACGATAACTTCAATCGGCATATTTCAGACGGCCACCACTCGAAGAACATTATCAGTCTATCCTTGAAAACATTCAGTTTTCTTAAAGGTTTTGACAATTTCTCCGCTGACATTTCATCTTGGAAAGCTACAAGTTGTGTATACTTTGGATAATATTATCAAAGCAGAGTGAAGCTCTTGAGTGCTCAGGAATTCATTTCGCTTGTTTCTTTCTGATGACTTCTATTATGCCCAATCGCAAAACAGAAAGCACAAATACGCAACAACGTTGAAAAATTAGAATAGGTTTTTAAAAGATATTCACAAAAAATGGTCACCTTGCGGAGTCGTAAATAAAGAAACCTTTCGTCTTCTTCATGAGTGACATCATCGGAGGCCACGTCAGAAGATTCATCAGGCAAAAATGAAACTGATTTTCATGATCATAATAAAAATTTTGGACCCTTCCAACCAACGTTCATTATTGATAATTTCTGAAGGAAAGAGACCTCGGCTACCGCAGTTCCGCTAGGTTGTGTGGTCCGACTTGACGTAATTCAAATGCACAGATGGAATCTTCTCTCTGAATATATGCCACTCTATTAGCCACAAAGTTTTTCCACCGATAAGACCAAGAGTGAGCGCCAGCCATGCTAAAACTACTGCGAATCAGTCCAAGAATAAACATTCGTAAGAGAAAATTTATCAGAGAATAGTTTGAGGACAAACAATTCATCAATTTGGCCAAACAAAGATTCTAACCCGCGTTATACATATTTTCTTTAGCGGCTACCTTTACTTTTTAGAAATACACAAAAACTAGTAGATAAAACTCTCCATCGATATGAATTATTTTGAGATACAAAACAGCGCAATAACCCTTTTTTGAGCTATCACAAAATCCGTGGAGCTCTAAGCCAAGAAAATTTGAGGAACAGAAAAGAAGCCTGTTGATTTTAAATTTAGAAAGGTATTGAATTTGGGATCGAACGCGCTTCCAGATGCGCGAGGTTTCGTCTGGCGGTTCATCGTCCCATGTGAGACCGATCATCCAAAATCTTTGTATGAGATATTTAACCAGAAAAGTGACTGGCGATAAAAATCCTAGAGGATCATAAATACGAGCTAACTGCGACAAAATTTGTCGTTTGGTAAAAGTTTCGTCATTCTGAGGAACCACAGAAAATGAAAAGGTATCTTCTGGTGGATTCCACAATAAACCCAAAATTTTGAAAGACGTGACATCGGCATCAGAGCTGAAGTCGAGAGGGTCTAAGGTGCGCATTGAAGGTGGGAGAGCTTCCAACAAAGCAGGATCGTTACTTCCTCAAATGGAAACCCCCCTGTCGGAATAAATTAATTAATTGTTTCTGTAAAATCTTGGTTTCTTCAAGCGTCGGGGCCCCAGTGACAACGTCGTCAATATACGTATCTTCTTCTAATACCTTCGCAGCTAACGGAAAATTATTGGTTTCATCTTGCGCCAACTGTTTGAGACAACACAACGCCAAAAAGGGAGCAGATGATATTCCGTAAGTAACCGTTTTCAATCGATACTTTTTCAAAGGCTCGTCAGGAGAAAATCTCCAAAAAATTCTTTGACAATCTCGCTGATCTGGATCGATCCAAATCATCCTGTACATTTTCTTTATGTCAGAACATAATACATAAGAATGGAGGCGGAACTTCAGAAGAATTGACACTATGTCAGTTTGTAATTTCGACCCCGTGAAAAGACTATCGTTGAGAGAATAACCGGATGGAACCTTCGCGCTTGTATTGAAGACCACCCGCAATTTAGTGTGAACACTCGACGGCTTTAATATACAATGATGTATGATATAGTAGGGATTTTTGCTCACAGAATCCTCTGGTACAATTTCCATATGTTCAGAGTCTAAATATTCCCGTATAAAGGCAGAGTACTCTGCATGAAGACTACGATTTCTCATAAGTCTGCGCTCTAAAGCAAAAAATCTTTTAGAGGCGAGTTCTTCCATACCGCTAAAGCTGGGTACATCAATTGCGCACGGTAAAGCAACAATAAATTTAACATCAGAATCACGTTTAAGTGTGTCGACGAATAGTTTTTCACAGGTATCATGAGCTTGAGAATTAACATTCACTGATGGGACGGATTCAATTTCCCAACAACTTTTCACAATTTGAGGTAACAAGTGGTCATTAACTGGAGAATGTATATCACAAAAAAACGACGACGTCACATTTCTTGGAAAATCTGACCCACTTCCTATAAGTATAAAACCAAAGATAGTATTGAAAGCGTTTACACCATTAGCGCCGGTAATGTGACCGTCTAGAAGTATTTGAGCGAACATATCAGCTCCAAACAAAATATCAATATGTCCAGGTGTATGAAACGATGGATCTGCTAACGTTAAATTTTTGAACTCATTATTTATTAGAGCTGGTACTGGTGTCGTGGGTAATTTTTCGGTAATTTTGTTGATTATGGATGCGTTAGTATACATTAGAGGTGATTCTTGACCTACAGGTCTTATTGTTATAGCCACTAAACCTTGACTAATACAAGAATTTGATGAGTTCAAACCTGTCACCTCGAGGAACATTTTTTCCGATCTCAAACCTAATCGAGAAGCTGCACTCTTTTGTTTCCACCAAAGCAGTGGCCAAAACAACGTAAGATGTTCGATTATAATTAAGGACACCAGTTCCCGAAAAATTAACAATTGATTTCGTTTCCGAGTTCGATACACCACTTGTAGCATCAGATGACACATAATTTTCGCACTTCACATCCTCTTTCGGTTTAAAATGCAAGAAAGTATGATGTTTCAAGGAACAATGACGACAAGTAGATTTAGATTTACATGAACGAAGATCATGTAAGGTAGATAAGCAATTGAAGCATAAATGAAGTTTCTTTGCGAGATTATATCGTTCAAAAGGTTTTACATTCAGAAATGACGGACATTTAAAGATAGAATGGTTATGTTGGCAAACAGCGCATTTAGAATGGGAATTATTCGATGAACTTGCTGCGTTCTTAACGAAAAAATTCTTCAGTTTATTTTTCATCGAAGACTTTTTATCAACTGGAGTGGTATTACTAGGAAATGACTCGATGTCTGATATCATCTCACAAGCTATACATTCACGTTCTAAAAATGTAGTAAGATCGCTGTATTTTGGAACCTCTAAAGAACCATATGCATGTTCAAATCGGGAAACTATTTCGTCATCTAAACGATCATATAACATCATGAGCAATATAAAGTCCCATTCAGCAGTTGGAAAATGCAAGTTTCTCAAGGCGCATATTTTTTTTTTTTTTTTTTTAAAGAGGTGGAACGTGTGCCCTCTCACACGCGCCCGACCTCAGTACAATTTTGGCTTCGTTAACTTGAACATTCAGCCATCAATTCACTATAATGAGGGGAACAACTTACATCCGGACGGATACAAACACCCAGGTACACGGTGGGAATCGAACCCACCAACTCCGTCAACGAAGACGGCATAGCGCTACCTATAGCCTCTCC
The DNA here is from genome assembly GCA_030704885.1 of Cynegetis impunctata. Classification (NCBI taxonomy): domain Eukaryota; kingdom Metazoa; phylum Arthropoda; class Insecta; order Coleoptera; family Coccinellidae; genus Cynegetis; species Cynegetis impunctata. The sequence goes on along the minus strand of JARQZK010001478.1, from coordinate 254,026 downwards.
GCCACTGGAGCTCCCTCAAGGCGCATATATTCTCTTGGAAGATATCTAATAAATTTCTAAGAGAATTAGGCAATTTCGATTTAATTTTTCCGGCACCTTCAATACGCCGCCAATGACATTTGGCAAGCCAACGCTTAATACTGTAACGTTGAAATAAAGAATCATACGCAGATTGATAATTACCACCACATAATTCGTAATGTTGCATTAATTTCAGAAGTGGCCCTTCAAGAGTAGAAACTAGATAATTGAATTTTTCATCATTGCTTAAGGATTCATTATAATGCACAAGAGAATTAAACAATCCGATAAAAGTTGAAAACTGTGTAACATCGCCAGCAAATCGCTTCAATTCTAACTTTGGTAACCTAATATTCGTTTTGATATTCGGTTTGGAACTCAAAATATCTACAGGCTTCGCGTTATCGGCGTATAAAACTTCGTAAATAGATTTGATTTCATAGTAATCAGTTAAAAATCTTTCGCGAATTGTATTTTCCTCACTTGAAGTAACAAATCTACAATAGTTCTATGCTCACTATCAAATTCATTTCGTATTCTTTCAATATCGGAAAACCTTGTTTTGAATAAAGTGAAATTGCCTCCATCTGTTTCAGTTCTTTTTGCGAAATTAAACAATGATTGAATTTCACTGATCGCTGTATTGCGATACGCGCGAGCTCGTTTTAATCTCGACATAACCGCTTTCAGAATTTGAATTCAATTTGAATGGAATATAACACAATACAATTGTAAAGATCTTCTGTTACCGTATGCCCTTTAAACACATCTACCGTACTATAGAAATGAACGTATGTTCGAAATAATTATCACAACGCACAAAAAATTCGCTGATAATCAATATGTTGCTGAAATAAATAACTGAAACGTAATAAATGAAAATTATAATTTCGCTTCACAATAATAATTCTTCTGCACAAATCTGCAAAACTTCTGAAGGAAATAAAATAAACTTCCTAATAGCAAAACAATTCAAACTCCGGCTTTACCGACTTATCAAAAATTGCTTCAAAATCCGGCTTTAACGAGGGACCAAAAAATATTGCGGTAACTCTTAAGTTGAGAGAAAAATGGACTGTATATTGAAATGAATTTAAAACTCTTGAAAAGAAAAATAAGAGCCCTAGAAAACTCACCGTCGTTCTTCTTCAAGACACCTGAGAGCTCTCGTTGGTGGTTGGGAAGTCTTCCAGTGACGAACTCGTAGTATTTTCGTTGCTTTGAGCAACAACACACAATTCGGGTCCAAAATAAGGCACACGAAGAATAGCGGCACTAAACTTAATATCAATAATCAGATTTTAGTGTTCTAGCGGATTAGCGTTTCACACAATATATCTTCTAGAGAGAGTGGTCAATTCACAATTTTCAAGAAAGTCTTCTTTTAAGAGGTGCGCACAAGACGGTTTTTTGTTGTGCCTTGTAACGGTCGATCTTGAGAGCTGTCTAGGGCTTGGGCATTGGCTTACAACAACAGCCATCGTGAGAACGATGATAGCCTATGGAACCGTTGTCTGGTAGCCTAAAAGCCAACAGGCAACAGCAAAACTCAAGCTTGGGCAGATACAAAGGACCGCGTGTCTAAGTGTGACCGGAGCTATGCGAACAACACCAACTAGGGCAATGGAGCTGATGCTATGCCTGCCACCTTTGGATATTTATCTACAAGAAGTGGCCTTGGCAACTATGGTACGCCTTGAGACTATTGGTATGAAGCCAGAAGTAGGATGTGGGGAGACTAGATATCGCCTGTGGCTTGAGGCTACTAACACGATACCTCTGCTAATGGTTGATGCAGACAGCATTCCCACGCGATTTGTTTTTGATAAACCTTACTCAATACACACAAACAGTGGAAATGAGACCTCCGATGAAGGAACGATCAATATTTTCACGGACGGATCAAAGCATGAAAAAGGAGCAGGCTGTGGAATATATTTGAGACACCTGCGATTTCAACTTAAGTGGACCATGGACAAATGTGCCAACATAGTTCAGACAGAGCTCACGGGCATAACCATAGCCGCGAACGAGATTGCTCGTAGGAACATAACGAACAAAACCATTAAAATCTACACAGATAGTAGACAATCGTTACTGGCCCTGAAGAATCATAAAATTACTTCACGGTCACTATGGGAATGCCATCAAGTACTTGCGGGTGCAGCCCATACAAACCAAATCATGGTGTGCTGGGTTAAAGGCCACTCGATATGCAATGGCAACAAAAAAGCTGACGAATTGGCTAGAAAAGCAGCCGGCCTGAACATATTCGGTCCTGGCCCTTCCAGCCTACTACCGCTGACAGCAAAGTCACAAATGATGAAAGAGAACACCCATCAAAAATTCAAAATCCTATGGAATGAAACAACCACCTGCAGACTTGCCAGGGAACTTTCAAATTATCCCAATAAAGATGCAGCAATGACTTACCTGGCGATGCCCAGAGGAAAACTACGCAATGTCGTGGGAATTTTAACGGGACACTGCCAACTTCGAAAACCCTTATTTAATATGGGATTAAGCGACACACCTCTCTGCAGAGGCTGTGAACAGGAAGACGAGACGGTACAACATGTTCTCTGTGAATGCCCCGCTGTCTTGTCACTCCGAGAATCCATTCTGGGTGAGCGGTGGCCAATTTTAGCCACCTTGAGAGAAATCCCCCTAGGTGCAATCACCCTCTTTTTCAAAAGACTGGGATGGTTGGGAGCCTAGGCTGGTGATGTTCCCGGGAAGGATGCACAAAGGGCCCAATGGAGCCTCAGTGCTGTGGTCTCGACTGCACTCCCAAAACTACAGAATACAGAATAAGTTACTCGTGGATCTGGCAACGTTGCAATGATGATAATATTTTCCGAGTGTAGATCAGAATCATACGTGTAGCCCAAATTTCAAATCGCTAACATTTTTCGTTCTCTAGATACTTCTAATAGGCCATCTTTATATATATATATATATATATATATATATATATATATATATATATATATATAGATACAAGGAAGAGTTTATCGCGGGGAAATAGTATATAAAACGAGCAAACGTATCGGTCTAGTCCGCATATGTCGAAGCTGCCGTTGACACGTGTTTCGGACTCTTTGGTCGTCATCAGAATGGCGTAGCCAAGTATGCAATGAAAAACCTGAAAATGAAACAGCAACAATAAGCAGAATCCCTTGCTTCGGAAGACAATCACAAATTTGTGGTACATTGTTCGAACTCTCTGGTTTGGAAGATATATATATATATATATATATATATATATATATATATATATATATATATATATATATATATATATATATATGTATATATATATATATATATATATCTATATATATATATATATATATATATATATATATATATATTTTTTTTTTTTTCAACTCGAGGGACCTACAGTTTAACGCCGGTTCCGAACAGCGAATGGGCTTGTGAACTATGTACATTACTCAACAATTCTTAATCATATATAACCACTAAATTCCGGACATACTCAACACCCAAGAGCAAAGGTGGGACTCGAACCCACAATCCTCGGTTTACAAGCGGTACAAGGCGGTACACCTTACCGCTGGTCTACCGAAGCTTCCTTTGATATATATATATATATATATATATATATATATATATATATATATATATATATATATATATATATATATATATATATATATATATATATATATATATATATATATATATATATATATATATATATATATATATTTTTATATACATATATATATATATATATAAATATATATATATATATATATATATATATATATATATATATATATATATATATATATATATATATATATATATATATATATATATATAGTAATAGAACTAAAAATAACGAAGTTATAAGCGAAAATCTGTGAACATTTAAGACAAAAATTTCTATGATAATAATAATAATAAGTTCATTTAGCATAAAGCTATTACATAATAAAAAATATTTCAATATTAACATTAATATTCATACACTTTAATCATATTTTTAAAATATGAATAATCTCAAAGATCTTCTAAAGCTCCTCAGTGATATGCAATTTCTTATATCAGCAGGTAAGTTATTGAACAATCTTATTCCTTCATCTATTGTGGATCTATGCATTGAATTTAAATTATGTTTCTTTACGAAAAAGTCATCTCTATGTCGAGTTTCGTATCCATGTATTTCATTGACGTATCTCAAATTTTCAACCAAATACGTTGGCAACAACTTGTTTTTCATTTCATAAATATATTCGAATGTCCTGAAGGTTATCCTCTGTTTTACGCTCATTAAATTCAATATTTCTAACATTAACTTAACGGGTGTTCTCTTTTTACAATTCAAAATTATTCTCATTCCCCTATTCATAATTTTCTGGAGGTCACCGATAGATGCTTCCTGAAGATTGAATAAAAGAGATGTACAATAGTCAATATGTGGCAAAACAATCGTTTAGAACAATAATAATCTTGTATTCATATTCAATCTATTACTTAGTCTAGCTATAATATGCACTTTTTTGGACATCTTGTTGGCAATGTAATCAGTATGTAAACTGAAATTAAGATTTTCATGTAAAATAACACTTAAATATTTCATACTATGAACTATCTCTATACACTCATTATTTATTTTTATTTTGATATCTTCTGAGTGTGAATTTCTAACTCTATATGATGTTCCCACCATCATAAACTTCGACTTTTTTATGTTTATTCTGAAGTTATTATCACATAGCCATATATACAGTCTACATAAATCATCATTGATATTTTGAATCATGTCATCAATATTAGGACCCGATATATAAAGCATTGTGTCATCAGCAAATAATGATATTTCACACTCCCTTACATATTTTACAATATCATTTACATACAATATAAGAAGTAATGGTCCCAAAACCGTTTCCTGGGGAATACCATAATTGTTAATTTTTTCCGAAGATATGCTACAGCCGAATTTCACCATCTGCCATCGATCATGCAAATATGAATCGAACCAACTAAATACTTTCTCACCAAAACCATTTTTTTTCATTTTATCCAGTAAAAATAATCTATCAATAGTTTCGAATGCCCTCTGAAAATCAGGGAAGACAACCAAGACTAACTTACCTTCATCGATTTCTTTCAGCCACCTATTGTATATATTCAAAATACTGCTCTCACATGAATGCTTCATTCGAAATCCGGATTGATTACTTACAAGTATATTATGTTTCTCAATGAAGCCATTTAGTTGCTGCTTGACTGCAATTTCCAATAATTCTTCATATGCCGGTAGTACATTTATTCCTCGAAATTCTTCACACTTTTTTGTATTTGGGACTTTTTGCACTGGGGTTATCAAAGAACTTTTCCATGAGTGCGGAAATACTCCATAAGACAACATCCAAAAACCTGTTTCCAGTTATTACTATAAAGATATCTTTAAAAATTTTTGTATTTAAACCATCCTCATCACCTGATGTATTTTTCATTGTATATATGATATTCTTCATACCGTTCATAGTTATTCTATCGAACTTTGAGAATTTTCCACTTGTCTGAATCTTAGGTAAATATGATTCATAATCGTTATATTTCGGTATCTTCAGTACAATGTCTTCTATACTATTTATAAAGAAATTATTAAAATGTTCAGCAATCGATGTCTCATTTTCTGTTGAACTCTGCTCCTCCTTTATTGGTTCTTGACTTCATAGGTAACAAATGCTTGATGTTTTTCCACACATTTTAGTAGATCTTCCATGTATCAACTGATTGTAGAATTTCCTCTCTTTATCTCTCAATCTATACGTCACGCTATTTCTCTTTTTCTTATATAAATTCCAATCATTATTTGATCTGGTGAATACTGCTCGTTCGTACATTATATTTCTTTCTTTAATTAAGTTCTTTAATTCCTGATTTATCCATTTATTTGTTTTTCCGACCCTCACTGTAATTTTCTTCATGGGGCACATTTCATCGAGTGAACTTACTATTTTTTTAATTAAGCTTGAAGAGAGAACATCAACATCTGTAATATTATTATTCCAATTTATATTCAATACTTTTTTTAGAAACCATTTCACATCATATTGCCTGTAAAAGCGAGATTGAACAGTACTTTTAGAAGTTATAGTTTCAGCAACCTCAAAATTAAGTGATATTATAGAGTGATCAGATATTTTTGGTGTCAAATGTACAGTATGATCCAGATGTTTGTTATTCGTCACAACATAGTCTATTAGCGTAGAGCTGTCCTTTGTTACACGTGTGGAATCAGCAATAATCTGACTAAAGCCATATTTCTGAATTATATGTTTGCATCTTCTCGCGTAAAATGAATCCTTCATCATATCTATATTGAAATCACTCAGACATATTATATCACCATCGAAAACTGTAAACTCGTCAAATAGTTCTTCAAGGTCATCGAGGAAGGATGCTATCTTCATTCCTGGTGGATGATATATCCTATTTATCAAATACTTTTTCATTCCCATTTTTACTTCGACAGTAGTATACCATGAAAAATATTCTTTGCTTGCAATTGAGACCACTGTGTATGGCAAATTACATTTCAAAAATATTAGAACTCCACCTGTTCGTTTATTAGATGATACACAATTTATATAATTATACCCATTCAGATACAATTCATTATTCTGAATATCACCTATTATATGCGTTTCTACTAAGCAAACTACATCAGCTTTCCAACTTGAGATTAACATCTCTATTTCTATTTTGATATTGAGATAACCTTGACAATTGAAATATACAATCTGCTCATTAGAAAGTTGCTATTTTTCACAATATGTTGTTTTCTTACATATATTTTCAACAATTTTTTTGTAGCATGGACAATCAGGATCCGAAGCCTTATGGTGAATATCAAGAGGTATTTTAAGTTTGGCCATTTTTCTAATACAGTATACATTTCATATTACTTGAGCTACATTCTTAAGTATCATGATTTTCAGAACGCATAAAACATGTTTTCCCATTTCGACAATCTTTAGAAAAATGATTGTATCCCGCACATTTGAAGCAACGCAGTATATTATAGTGATCCCTTATGAAACATCTCCTCCATCCCAAATTGAGTTTTTCCTTTGACTTCAAACAGTCATATAATGAACCATGTATGTCCAGCAAAATATTGCATGTATTCTTTTTTGATTTCACAGTATATTTTCTAATTATTTTAATTTTATTTTTTGCATTTTCATCATTTTCTATCGGATTATTTTGTTCAACAATAATTTCAATAATCTCATCATTCTCGCAGTTCATATATTTTTCTTCGGCTACCATAGTTGCAATTTTCGGATTTTTTAGTATAGCTTCTTCTACATTATATTTGTTTTCAAACTCCTCTGTAACCATAGCTGATATAACATTTTTTGCATTATTTCTCTCACAATTTATTATAATTCCTCCATTGCGTATATTTTTGACACTATCAATACCTAATTTCAATTTACTTGGATCTATCTTGTTTGAAAGGTCTGTTTTTGTTATAATACTCTTTTGATCTTTTACCGGTTTTATTAACAAAGTATTTGCATAAGATGTTTTTTGTTTGCACTGCATTTCTTTACCTATAACATCAGAATTTTCCTTAATATATTCAATATGATTATTCATGAGATCATTTTGTTCTTTCATTTCAGTCAGACAATCATTTAGCATTTGTTTGAGTTCAATGATTTTTGGGTTTTTAATACATCTGTCACAGTTATATTTGATATTTACATTTTCATAAATTATTTTATCCTTTTCTTCATCAATATCTATGCAAACTAAGCGGAATTTATCTTCACAGATCGAACATTGAATTTTCTTTGTGTTACGCTTCATTTCGTTATAACATTTGATGCATTTCGAAACTGACATGATTTAAAAATTTCGCTACCATTCAAATGTTAATTTACCTATGTGTTTTATTAGCCCGGGGATATCGGATCTCTTCACAACATCAATATTCGTAGCAGCACAGCTGCACTGTTATTATTGTTTTTTATTCATAGCAGATTCACATATTCGTTTCATATCAAATTTCCCTATTTCTCGTTCAAATCAAAAATTTATCAATCCAGAATTTTTCATGAAGTCATTAGCCACACAATGATACAAAATTTTACTGATTGAAAAAAATCTTTCAAAGCAACAATACGAGCACCTTTGAAACACGTCCGTCTCGAACGACAATTCATAATATTGGTCATTATAAGGTTTTTTCCCATCATCATACAAAAAAATTTTTGAACTTTTTCATTAACTAAGGTTTTACAGCACTGCAAAACGAATACAATTCTTTAGTATTCATAACTATACATGAATTTAATATTAAACGTTTGTCATAATATCGGATAAGCTTATAATTTTTTTCATGATAATCTATTTGAATATTAATAATTCAATATTGTTATTCATCAACTCTTGATTGACCAGATTGCGGTTCAGCATCTGGTTGACGTTCTACATCAAATACTTGAGGTACAACCAGAGGAGGAAGGAGTCATAGTCGGCGGTTCATCTTCAAAATTATTTTCCTCAGTTAATTTTGAGATTTCCATTATGTTGCTGCAAATCTCCCCAAAGCAATTGTGAGACAGAGTGCAGAACATTTGAGGCCTGTTTTTCGACATCCACACATCGCTTCACAGCTTCCTTTGCATCTGCAAAATATCAACTTTAGGAGCTCAGGGGGTGCAGGAGGTTTCGAGCTTTATCTGGCATCAATATCTGTCTATATTTTTTCCAGCCTTCGGGGTTGTAATTACTGAGGCGCAAATTGACCTGATGGTAGACTTGGAAGCTGTGGAAGCGGGCAGTATCTTGTGTTAGGAAGTGAAGGTAAATTAAATGTACTCTTGGTCACAGACTTGAGTGAATGACAGTGAATTTATTATATCTTAGGCTTTTAAGAGAAATATACTCTTTATGACCACCATGAGAAACTTTCACTAATGACAGTAAGCAGAGCAGGATCAACTTTCTTAATGAGGAACAACGCTGTTTCATTTGCTAACTCTGCTTGTTTCTCTAGGGTTTTCAGAAATTTAAGTTTACCCCTATTGAAAGCTACTGAAATTATGTAATATCCTGAAGAAGTATGAAAAAACAGCAAATTATATACAATTATGTCACCGTAAAAAAAATCCTGACGAAAAAAGGCTATTGTTTTATTAGGAGTAAAAGTGATACTTTTTGTGGCGAGACTAAATGTTTGTAGATTGTAATTGTAGTAGAGCCACAAAAAGTGCTTTTCTCCGAATATTACATGCAATTTTTTTCCCGCAAACTGTGTTCAAAAGATAGAATTAAGATGATAATTTTAAAACGGATCAGATGTGAAGAAACGTATAACTAAATTGCTTTGCTTACTGCTTTTGTAGATGTCGAGGCAACACAAACTTGACAATTCGACAAAATAATTTTCAAAAACCTTTAAAGTCACTTATCTACGCATTATAGGACTGTGCGTTTTTGGTACCGAGTATTAACCATCCAGTGCACGGGTTGGGTCTGGCAGACCAGGCGTTCTGTTTTATGGCGCTATTTTCTGATGTCATTGAATTGGGTGAAAAGCCCCGCCATACCTTTCGGTAGGGTCATTCCCTAACGATAAGTATTGTTTTTAGTCAAGTTTATTACTTAGGGCATGATAGATCACGAAAAACGTCTTGTCAGACTCAACCCGTGCATTGGTGTAAGTATTCGGGGAATATTCGAGTTATTTTTTAGTAGGTAGTCTTTATTGTGATTTTCTGAACAAGTACACATTATATTTTGTTTTATTATGGATACTTATGAAGTTGAAGTAAAAAGACTTGGTAAATTGTTCGAGCAGATGTCGAAGTAGATACCGATGATGATTGCCGATCCCGACTTTTTAGTTACCGAATTCGTTAAAATTTTATATCCCGAATTCGTAGAAATTTTAGAACACGAAATATTGTAAAGATTGTAAAACAAAATATTACTGTAAAGAATGTAACAATTTCTTATGTTTAGAGCACTTACCAATTTTTTTGTTCCGAATGTAGTGAGCAAATGTAGTATATATTTTCATATTAACTTTCCTGTTGTTGAATAAGTTGTCTTATTTTAAATGATAAAGTTTACATGACCTCTTGTTTAAGAATCATATCATCGGCATTGTTTGGTCAGGCAATTTTTATCATTTTTTCATTGTTCTTGATTCTAATAGTAAAAAAAGAATAAATTTCAATTTGAATTATTAAAAATAAAAGAAAATAAGGAAATTGGCTTTCTTATTATTTGAGTTAAAGAAAACTCTTCAATACTAAAAAATAAAACATAAATGAAACTAAAAAAAAAAATTTTTCATAAAAAAAATATATTGAGTTGGGGTCTGAGAGTCCCAACCCGTGTACTGGCGCAACTTGGAAGGTTCAGAAATGACTTGTATTAAAATATTTGAAATTTTTCTTACAGAGTACATTATGTCAGATTCGGAACCCAACTGTACGCCGCCCGACGTTCTTGTTATTGCTGTGAGAGTACAAAAAAGTATAGTTTTTTGTAGGCTCACGGCTGGACAAAAAAGTAAAAACAAAAGGACATCTGTGAAATCAAACTTCAACATTGAGAACTGGGGTTGAAAAAATCTTAATTTTTTGACATTTACAGAAAAATATAACTTTTCTACTGTACGTCCTTTTCATGGTTTTGAAAGAAATATATTTGATTGTTTTTCTCGCCCCGAACAAGATAAATATGTCGATAGCTTCAGCTACAATAGTTACTCAGTCAAACGATTAATATGCAGCAAGAACAGAGCGAAAGATGAGGGTATCTGGAGCTGATTCTGCTTGGACGACACTGAAACCCTCCTCTGAGAATTAAGTTTTAGAAACACAATGAAATTAGCTTTGTTCTTCTCATTACCAATGAATTTCTCTTCTTGTTCTTGTCAAAATCTATTTCTATGGACTTTCTTGCGACGCAATCGCTCCCAAAACTTTGTTTCTGCGACATGTCTGAGTAGCTATCAATTACAATGCTTGCGGAAAGCCCAAAGAGTTCTTATATATATTCGATTTATTCTTTAGTAATATCACTAAAAAATTAATTTCGATTCCAAACCACTTTATGTAAAAGATTTTTCCCTTTATGTAGTTTTTTCACAAATTTTCATTAATTTCCGCTTATAACTTACTTATGAAAGTTACTGAATCAAGTTTGATTTAATCGTTTTGTGAAACCCATAGTTTGTCAGATTAAACCTCTTCTTGATATCAAAAAAATAAAATTACGTCCTCTGACAAATGCAACACCAAATGTAACTTTTCAAATTTGAATAATAGAGATTAGTATTCGTTTCGCAGCGCTGTTAAATAATTATTAATGATTGAAATTTGAAAAATTCATAATAAAAATTGTTCCTCCAAATTCTCTCTATAAAGAAGATTTGACATCATTATTTTGTGAAATGATCACAAAAAAAGGTCTAATGACTAATAGAAAATTTTT
>JARQZK010001478.1:220000-237500 GCA_030704885.1 Cynegetis impunctata | reverse complement strand
TATATATATATAAATATATATATATATATATATATATATATCTATACAAAAATATATATATATATATATATATATATATATATAAATATATATATATATATATATTGATATATATATATATATATTGATATATATATAATATATATATATATATATATATATATATATATATATATATATATATATATATATATATATATATATTATATATATATATATATATTTATATATATATATATATATATATATATATATATATATATATATATATATATATATATATATATATATCAGGGGCGGCTAGTCAGAGGAGGCTAAGGAGGCTAAGCCTCCTCAATAATATTCCGTGTATCACTAAAACATTATATTGAATAGTCAGCATTCAGCATATTCATATTAATCAAAATCATATTATTTTATGCACCTATCTTCCTTTCAACCTACATTATATAATATAATTTATTAATTACGATAGAAGGTATTTACATTTACTGCATTTCATTCATTTCAAGATTTGTGGCAACGCTGCGGAGGCATGGAAAGGTATATTCTCAACGTTCATTATGCCTGCCACAGAAAAGCAAACAACGGTGCAAATACTCCGAATGAATACTTCATTGCAATAGAAAAGCAAAACACATGTAAATGGCAACACCGATCGAGACCCAGTCTTATACAATGTCGACCAACCACAACTATAGAATTTCGCGTGACATCGAGTGAATTCGTTGGAAATCGTAGTGTGATCGTATTGTCTAATGGTCGGCGTGTTTACTTATATAGCTCGCGTATTGTTTTAAAATGAGTTTGGTTACTGGAGTTAATTTCAAAAATTTCAATGGTGCCTTAGTGGAATATTTGTTATCCCATAACTTTAGTGCACTAAGTTATGAGGATAAAGTTTTGATAAAAACATTGCGACCTACCCCTGAATTAAACAATTTGGTGCAGCGTAACAGAAAACAAAACCGCGGTTTTGATTCACGGAATTATGAGAGACATCCTTGCCTAACCGGATCTCAGGTGAAAAATAAATTATTTTGTTGGCAGTGTTTACTTTTTACTAGTGAAAATGTCTCTGTTTGGGGCCGCTTAGGATTTGAGGATTTAATTCTATACCTAGTTGAAAATGAGGAATTTTTTCACCGATAAAGTAACTTTAAATACACCACGCGGATTAATATCTTACTTACAAGATAAGGAATTTATATATTTTTTAAACATCTTTAAATTAAATTTTGAACAAACAGAAATAGTTTTTCAAATCTTACAGCACAAGTTTTCAGATGTAATTTACTCACGAAATCGGTTCAAGTTTCTTTTGGAAAAAATTTCAGAATTTCGTGCAGAGGTTTATTTTAAAAAACTATTTTCTGTATTTTAAACTACTTACTGATGATACGACTCAATTTAGCCCAAAACGAAAGAAATTCAGTTACGCAGATATGGAGCTTCACTATAAGCAAATATTTTATGAAATTTTGGATACTATTAGGGGTCAAATAGAAATAAGGTTCTCTGATTTGAAAGAACTGCATTTCTGCGACTTACTCAATAAAAATTTGTTCCCCGGATTTTCGGCTAATTTTCCAGATAACCTTTTGGAAAATTTATGTCAAAAATACACTTTTTTTGATAAGGTGGCCATAAAAAGTGAACTGTGTGTTGTTTATAATGACAATGAAATTTTGGGGCACAATGAAAATCATGTGAGGACTATTAAATATTTTTTTAATAATGATTTGAATCAAGAATTACCCCAAGTTTATAAACTCTTATGTCTAATTGTTTCTATCCCGGTGACATCGGCTTCCGTAGAGCGCTCGTTTTCCACTCTTAAGAGAATTAAAACTTATTCACGAAATTCAATGAGCCAGGATCGTTTGAAAAATATTAGTTTGTTGTCTATAAGAAAGGAATTGGTAAAACTTTTGGCGAAAGACAAAAAATTTTATGAGGATATTATAGATCATTTTGCTAACGTTAAAGATCGCAGAATCCCGCTAATCTTCAAAAATATATAATAACTTTTCATTTGCTCTCACCAGCTGTTAACAAATTCGTTGAGTAGGTAGGTACCTATTTTGTGAAAGAAAAAAAAATTTGATGAATAGATGAATTGATTAATTGGCTGAGAAGAGTTTTTGTGAATATTGTAAATAGGAGTTGTAGGTCTCAAGGTAGTCACTCGAAAGTGAAAACAAATTAATAGCTTAGGGTGCTTGTTTTACTTTGATTTTCTTCAAATTATAAAGCGGTTGACCTTGAAATCCTAAAAATTTTCGCCTATGGTGTATTTTTTAACACCTCTTGTAGCCTCCTCAAACCAAAACCTCACGAGCCGCCACTGATATATATATACATATATATTTATATATATATATATATATATATATATATATATATATATATATATATATATATATATATATATATATATATATATATATATATATATATATACAGTGCCGGATTAGCTACGTAGCAAGAGTAGCAAATGCTACGGGCCCCGCGAATTAGGGGCCCCACGCTCCAACGCCAGTCTGACAGTAAAAAAAAATAAGTTTAGATAAACGTGAAATATCTTCTATGCCTTGAACGCGAAGCGCTTAGGCTATGCTTCACTCACACCTAAAAATTTAAAACTCGATTTTTTCACTTTGAAGCGAAGGTATAGGTTGTATAATACCTACCACGAGAAACGTTGGTGTCAAAATCTGCAACAATTATTTTAAGATGTACCACTTTTCTGAAAATTTAGCGCTGGCCGCACAAGTTATGTGTTTGTACTACTTGCCCTGCACTACACGTAAGTTTTCAGCACTGCAAAACTAACAGAAGAATTCCTTGATATTTTTATTATTACTATCATTAATTATCATCTATCAAGCTAGTCGTACAACCCGAACAAATAATATAAGATTCTATTGATTATCAAACTATTAGAATTTAATGTACATAATTTTATATTTGGCACAACGTAAAAAACAGTGGAAAGTTCTTTAGATGTTGGTCTAGCATTGTATTTTAGTTGCTTCTGTTTACATTCCACCATATTATTGTATCACCAATACTTGTGACCCCCTGGCGAATGAAAAAAAGTGGCCCAAGTTTCTTGTCAGTTCTCATGGCTCAACCCCAATCAGCTAACTGACCGTAGGTCAAAATAATAGCTTTTTCACAAGTATCGTGGATGTAATTCACTTACATGAATAAAAATTTGAATTTGATTGTGCGTATGTAGCATTGATTGTACCTAATGAATATGGTGACAGGCGGACCGTGGGAATTGAATATTTCTACGGTCGACGTGAGCGGTCCGCGAATATTTCTTCACAAAATCGTATGATTTCATAGAAATCCGACACTGGCGTAAGATAAGTTATTCGACATGGGTGGGCAGGTAATATTTCTTTACAAAATCTAGAGAACCGTGTGATTTCATACCTTATGATATTACTTACGAGCATATGAGGATTGTCAAATATCAAACTCTTATTTATAATAATAAATTTCACACAGTTCTATGTTCAATTAAATCTTTTTAGATGTAATTACGAACAAAAATCTGAAATTTCATAAAACCTATTAGGTAATTATATGAATATAAATAATTAATTGAATTTATTCCTGGATACCTTTTACTAATGATTTGTACCTATATTCAATTTGGTGAGATTGAATAATTCATTGAACTTTTTTCATATAAGATTCACGAATTTTTTTTTATGGAAGAACAAAATAACTTAAGTAACTCTCTTCCTATAAAATGCATGAAATTCATCAGATCAATCAGATTTTATTTCTTTGATTGGGCAGAATGCGAAATTTTTTATTATATATCTCATATTTTCTTTTTCTGTTTAATTTTTTGTACACCACAAACTTCAATTTGAAGCGTAGATAAAAAAAATTTCATTTACCTGGAATGAAAAAATATTTTTCCTTTGAATAATCAAAACAAAAGTTTAATTATTCTCTCTCTTAGTTGGAAATATCAAAATATTTCTACAAATTCATATATGTAAATGAAACTAAATCCACTTTCTCTCTTAACAACCGGGATTACACAGTTATATCCAACGAAATTAATTTCTGGTTTCCCTAACTGAAATAAAGATATCCGATAATTATAAACATACAATACAATAGTACCTAGTCTTCCAAAATGAAATTGATGCATTTCATATTGCTTTAATCATTTATATTGGCCAAACCGATAAACTCATCAATCAAAACTGTTATTCAATCAAATCTTTTTAGATGTAATTATGAACAAAGATCAGAAATTTCACAGAACTTATTTGGTATTATATGAATAAAAATAATTTATTGAATATATGATTCCTGCATTCATTGTATAAATGATTTGCCATGCATTCAATTTGGTGAACAGTGAGATTGAATAATTTATCGAAATTTTTAATATATAATTATAAGATTCACAAATTTTTTTATGGAAGAACAAAATAACCAAAGTAACTTTTTTCCTATGAGATGCAGAAATCCATCAGATCAATCAGATTCCATTTCTTTGATTAGGCAGAATGCGAAATTTTTTATTATAGATCTCATATTTTCTTTTTCTGTTTAATTTTATGTATACCACAAGCTTCAATTTGAAGCGTAGATAAAACAAAATGTCATTTACCTAGAATGAAAAAATATTTTTCCTTTAAATAATCAAAGCAAAAAGTTTAATTATTATTCTCTCTCTTAGTTGGAAATATCATAATATATCTAAAACTTCATCTATGTAAATGAAACTAAATTCACTTTCTCTTTTAACAACCGGGACTACACAGTTACATCCAACGAAATTAATTTCTGGTTTCCCTAACTGAAATGAAAATATCCGATAATTATAAACATACAATACAATAGTACCTAGTCCTCCAAAATGAAATTGATGCATTTCATATTGGCCAAACCGACAAACTCATCAATAGAAATCATAAAAGCTTATTGAATCAAATCTTTACAGATGTCATTACGAACAAAGATCAGAAATTTCACAGAACTTATTAGGTATTAAATGAATAAAAATAATAAATTGAATATATGATTCC
The DNA here is from genome assembly GCA_030704885.1 of Cynegetis impunctata. Taxonomy (NCBI): domain Eukaryota; kingdom Metazoa; phylum Arthropoda; class Insecta; order Coleoptera; family Coccinellidae; genus Cynegetis; species Cynegetis impunctata. The sequence goes on along the minus strand of JARQZK010001478.1, from coordinate 232,431 downwards.
TGCATTCATTGTATAAATGATTTGTCCATGCATTCAATTTGGTGAACATTGCATAAAGTGTTTTCATAAAGTTTTTATTTCTTACGACTTGATTTAATTACTCAGAGAACGCACTCATAACTGAAAAAAATTTTGGATTTGTATTATTTTATTTCAATATTGAGAATATTTTGTTAGATAGTATCATTTGATAGAGATATTATATATACTATTAGTAATGTAATTATATATAAATGCGATGTTGGTAGAGCTATGTACAAAAATGTATGATATTATATAACAATAAACTTTATTTCAGAAAATTTATTTATCTAATTACAAACCTTATTTGAAACACTAAATTATTAAAAAATGTAATTTGAACATTCGTTCAAATGTATGATAACTTATCCCTCATACTAGGGGGAAAAAAGTGTACACTTATAAATTTTTAAAAAACCTAAATTATATGTGTGATGAATCAGGTGTAAATATCGTATATTATTACGATGAATGACGGCAAGCTTTTTGAATAAGAAAAACTTTTCATATAAAATATAGACAAAATCTCCTAGTGTTTAAAAATTATGATGCTAATACGATACTTTAGAATGTTTCACTGTAGAAATAAAAAGAAATAATAATAACACTGTCTTGAAATTGCATATTGGTTTAAAATATCGAATAAGAGATTGCTTTTCGAATATAAATAATAGTATTTGACTTTAGAACTATGCAAATGAAAAAACGCTATATAAAATGTAGCTAAAGAATAATCATATACAATATAAATAAATAATTTTTTAAATCTTGTGTACTAGAACTGCTTTTTTTTTAGGAAACTTTGTGTGATTAGAAATAAATAAAACGTACTTTCTTATTATTTCATGAAATATCGAACGAACATAAATGTTAAAGTTTTTCACTGTACGCCACTGACAATTCGAATAAATTCATTAGTACTCGATGAATTATTTTTGGGTTGAATTCCCTTGTGGAGTTATTTGGGTCTTCTTTTTTCGAATTACATAACTTGCTTGTGAAACATAAAACTACTTCTGAAAAGTTGGGTAGGCAATCGAAATTTTCAGGAAGCAGACGTATTTTATTAAATTGTACCGAATAAATTTTTGATTCTGGTTGCTACACTATTATGATAATTTTGATAACGTGCTATTTTTTCTAGGGATCTGAAATTCGTTCACAAAACTCTTGAATTTTTAGGAAGTTTTTCCTGTTGACCGCAAAAACTGTTGAGAAACATTTTCCGAAATATCATTACATACCTTTGAAAGTACTATTCCATATATTTAGTTTTGATCATTACTACAATTAGATGACCAACAGCTATTTTCTAGTTTTAATTTCAAAAATTGAATTTACGTATTCTGTGAATAACCCGTCCTTATGTTTCTTGAAAAATCAAAATGGATATGATTGAAACTTTTTTCGTATACATGAAACGGTTCGAATTCTTAAATAGACTTTACGGAACTTTTTTCATATAAGATTCACAAAATTTTTTATGGAAAAAAAAAATAAATTTTTTGATGCCTGAAATTTTTTCAGATTTTATTTCTTACGACTTGCCCAGGGAACGCATTCATAAGTGAAAACATTTTGAATTTGTATTATTTTATCATTGACAGTTTACACTGGATCTAAGTTATATTTGATAAACTCACTAGATCGTATGCTAATCTGTGAAAAATGTTAGTATGTTTCTTTGCTCTTATTGGTGCTTTCTGATGATGCCGTCCTAGTTGAATACGCTGATTGTTCACCTGTTGTGCTTCCAAGTTGGTTGAAGTGAAGTGGGGGGAGTCTCTATGAACCAACCTTACCACTTTCGACTAGATATGCACGTTTCTGGTCGATCACAACAATAAAGCACTTGCACGTTATCGATTAATGTTCACTGGTCCGAATTTATTCGGATTTATTGATCAATATCCGTATCGATGGACCAAATGTTAAGCGTAATAGAGTTGTGGACTGTATATGTACGTTTTTTTATAGATAAACACCGTGATGTATTTAGATATATATTTTACGTTAAAATTGAGATGATATACACAAGGGTGACTATTCGCAATAGAATGTTTCTTGTTACTTTCTATTAACGTCTCTCGTTCGTATTTTCGCTACCTGCTCCTACTATCGCACACCCTAAAAACATGACTAGGCAGGGATGATACAGAGGCCGAACAGGCCGAACCTTCAAATTATTAGAACGCGAACAATAGAAATTATAAAAACTTATTGAATCAAATCTTTCCAGATGCAATTACGGACAAAGATCTGAAATTTCACAGAATTTATTAGGTATTGAATGAATGAAAATAATTAATTGGATATATGATTCCGGCATTCGTTGTATAAATGATTCGTCCATGCATTCAATTTGGTGAACATTGAAATTAAATAACTTAGGCAATTTTTCATAAGATTCATAAAAAAATTTCATGGAAATTTTTTCCTATACGATTCATAATGTGTTTTCACAAAGTTTTATTTCTTTCGTCTTAATTTAATTACTCAGGGAACGCATTCATAAGTAACAAATGTTGGATTTGTATTATTTCATCATTGACAGTTTACACTTGATCATTGAATTAAGTTATATTTGATAAACTCACCAGATCGTACGCTAATATATAAAAAATCGTATTATTTTTCTTTGATCTCATTGAAGATATGAATAAGCATCCAAAAGATTCTGGTAAAATAAAATCAAAGTGTCTAATCAAAATCGAGTGGTGAATATTATTTTAATAATACGCTAATCTCTTCCTGGTGGAATATGAACTGATTAATGTTTCATGGAACTTGACGAGAACACCCTGCAAAAGTTTGACAAAATATTGAAATTTGTTAAAATTTAGTTAACAAGTTTTCACGTTCTAAGTTCCCATTCAAAAATATTTTTAAGATTTCCAGCATCATATCATTACAACAGTTAAGCTATGCATATGTTAATTTTTTTTGCATCGCTCCGATATCTTTTGCAAAAAAGTGTCGTATATCAAAACAAAAAACTGTTGTAATGATTATGATGCTCGAAAATCTTAAAAATATTTTTGAATGGGAACTTAGAACGCGAAAAATTGTTAACTAAATTTTAACAAATTTCAATATTTTGTCAAACTTTTGCAGGGTGTTTTCTTCAAGTTCCATGAAACATTAATTAGTTCATATTCCACCAGGAAGAGATTAGCGTATTATTAAAATAATATTCACCACTCGATTTTGATTAGACACATTGATTTTATTTTACCAGAATATTTTGGATGCTTATTCATATCTTCAAAGAGATCAAAGAAAAATACTACAATTTTTCATATATTAGCGTACGATCTGGTGAGTTTATCAAAAATAACTTAATTCAATGATCAAGTGTAAACTGTTAATGATGAAATAATACAAATCCAACATTTTTCACTTATGAATGCGTTCCCTGAGTAATTAAATTAATACGCAAGAAATAAAACTTTGTGAAAACACTTTATGAATCTTATAGGAAAAAATTTCCATGAAATTTTTTTAATGAATCTTATAAAAAATTGCCTAAGTTATTTAATTTTAATGTTCACCAAATTGAATGCATGGACGAATCATTTATACAACGAATGCCGGAATCATATATCCAATTAATTATTTTTATTCATTTAATACCTAATAAATTCTGTGAAATCTCAGATCTTTGTCCGTAATTGCATCTGGAAAGATTTGATTCGATAAGTTTTCATAATTTCTATTGTTCGCGTTCTAATAATTTGAAGGTTCGGCCTGTTCTGCCTATGTATCATCCCTGCCTAGTCATGTTTTTAGGGTGTGCGATAGTAGGAGCAGGTAGCGAAAATACGAACGAGAGACGTTAAGAGACAGTAACAAAGAACATCCTATTGAAAATAGTCAATATATCATCTCAATGTTAACGTAAAATATATATCTAAATACACCACGGTGTTTATCTATAAATAAACGTACATATACAGTCCACAACTCTATAACGCTTAACATTTGGTCCATCGATACGGATATTGATCAATAAATCCGAATAAATTCGGACCAGTGAACATTAATCGATAACGTGCAAGTGCTTTATTGTTGTGATCGACCAGAAACGTGCATATCTAGTCGAAAGTGGTAAGGTTGGTTCATAGAGACTCCCTCCACTTCACTTCAACCAACTTGGAAGCACAACTGGTGAACAATCAGCGTATTCACCGAGGACGGCATCATCAGAAATCACCAATAAGAGCAAAGAAACATACTAACATTGTTCACAGATTAGCATACGATCTAGTGAGTTTATCAAATATAACTTAGATCGAGTGTAAGCTGTCAATGATAAAATAATACAAATTCAAAATTTTTTCACTTATGAATGCGTTCCCTGAGCAAGTCGTAAGAAATAAAATCTGATGAAAAAAATTTCAGGTATCTTATTGCATGCAAAGGTATTTTGTTTTTCCATAAAAAATTTTGTGAATCTTATATGAAAAAAGTTCCATAAAGTCTATTTAAGCATTTGAACCGTTTTATGTATACGAAAAAAGTTTCAATCATATCAATTTTGATTTTTCAAGAAACAAAAGGACGGGTTATTTACAGAATACGTAAATTCAATTTTTCAAAATAAAACTAGAAAATAGCTGTTGGTCATCTAATTGTAGTAATGATCAAAACTAAATATATGGAATAGTACTTTCAAAGGTATGTAATGATATTTCGGAAAATGTTGCTCAACAGTTTTTGCGGTCAACAGGAAAAACTTCCTAAACATTCTAGAGTTTTGTGAACGAATTTCAGATCCCTAGAAAAAATAGCACGTTATCAAAATTATCATAATAGTGTAGCAATCGGAATCAAAAATTTATTCGGTACAATTTAATAAAATACGTCTGCTTCCTGAAAATTTCGATAGCCTACCCAACTTTTCAAGTTGTGAAATATATTTTATGAACTTTCTGCCAAATTTGGTGATAAAGTTTCATATCTTTCAAAAAGTAGTTTTATGTTTCACAACACAACTCCACAAGGGATTTTGTGTTTTTGTATTTTTTCATTTGCATAGTTCTAAAGTCAAATACTATTATTTATATTCGAAAAGCAATCTCTTATTCCATATTTCAAACCAATATGCAATTTCAAGACAGTGTTATTATTATTTCTTTTTATTTCTACAGTGAAACATTCTAAAGTATCGTATTAGCATCATAATTTTCAAACACTAGGAGATTTTGTCTATATTTTATATGAAAAGTTTTTCTTATTCAAAAAGCTGGCCGTCATTCATCGTAATAATATACGATATCTACACCTGATTTATCACACATATAATTTAGGTTTTTTAAAAATTTATACGTGTACACTTTTTTCCCCCTAGTATGAGGGATAAGTTATCATACATGTAAACGAATGTTCAAATTACATTTTTTAATAATTTAGGGTTTGTAATTAGATAAATAAATTTTCTGAAATAAAGTTTATTGTTATATAATATCATACATTTTTGTACATAGCCCTACCAACATCGCATTTATATACAATTATATTACTAATAGTATATATAATATCTCTATCAAATGATACTATCTAACACAATATTCTCAATATTGAAATAAAATAATACAAATCCAAAATTTTTCCAGTTATGAGTGCGTTCTCTGAGTAATTAAATTAAGTCGTAAGAAATAAAAACTTTATGCAATGTTCACCAAATTGAATGCATGGACAAATGATTCATACAATGAATGCAGGAATCATATATTCAATTAATTATTTTTATTCATTTAATACCTAATAAGTTCTGTGAAATTTCTGATCTTTGTTCGTAATGACATCTGTAAAGATTTGAGTCAATAAGTTTTTATAATTTCTATTGATGAGTTTATCGGTTTGGCGAATATGAAATGCATCAATTTCATTTTGGAGGACTAGGTACTATTGTATTGTATGCTTATAATTATCGGATATTTTTATTTCAGTTAGGGAAACCAGAAATTAATTTCGTTGGATGTAACTGTGTAATCCCGGTTGTTAAAAGAGAAAGTGAATTTAGTTTCATTTACATAGATGAAGTTTTAGAAATATTTTGATATTTCCAACTAAGAGAGAGAATAATAATTAAACTTTCTGCTTTGATTATTTTAAGGAAAAATATTTTTTCATTCCAGGTGAATGACATTTTGTTTTATCTACGCTTCAAATTGAAGCTTGTGGTATACATAAAATTAAACAGAAAAAGAAAATATGAGATCTATAATAAAAAATTTCGCATTCTGCCTAATCAAAGAAATGAAATCTGATTGATCTGATGGAATTCTGCATCTTATAGGAAAAAAGTTACTTAGGTTATTTTGTTCTTTCATAAAAAAATTTGTGAATCTTATATGAAAAAAGTTCGATAAATTATTCAATCTCACTGTTCACCAAATTGAATGCATGGACAAATCATATATTCAATAAATTATTTTTATTCATATAATACCAAATAAGTTCCGTGAAATTTCTGATCTTTGTGCGTAATTACATCTAAAAAGATTTGATTGAATAACAGTTTTGATTGATAAGTTTATCGGTTTGGCCAATATAAATGATTAAAGCAATATGAAATGCATCAATTTCATTTTGGAGTACTAGGCACTATTGTATTGTATGTTTATAATTATGGGATATCTTTATTTCAGTTAGGGAAACCAGAAATTAATTTCGTTGGATGTAACTGTGTAATCCCGGTTGTTAAAAGAGAAAGTGGATTTAGTTTCATTTACATAGATGAAGTTTTAGAAATATTTTGATATTTCCAACTAAGAGAGAGGATAATTAAACTTTTGTTTTGATTATTTAAAGGAAAAATATTTTTTCATTCCAGGTAAATGACATTTTTTTAATCTACGCTTCAAATTGAAGTTTGTGGTATACATAAAATTAAACAGAAAAAGAAAATATGATATCTATAATGAAATATTTCGCATTCTGCCCAATCAAAGAAATAAAATCTGATTGATCTGATGAATTTCATGCATTTTTCGTTTTCGAGATACAGAGTGTTGAAGTTTGAATTTTTTTCAAGTTTTTTTCTCATAGTATCTTCACTTTACAAGATATTCAACTGAAGTTTGGCATAGATAATACATGAGAGAGTTCTCACCACATGACAATTTCGATAGCAGATCTACAGGGTGATATTTTTTCTGGAACACTGTAACCTGTTTTCCTCAAAAACTTTTTTTTGGTGTGCAACTGTTAATTTGAAAAAAATGTGAAAAGAAGCTTTGTTATTTTACTAGACTTTTCTTGTAGTTTTGTCGTATATGCTACTGATTTCTAGAAAAAAAATTTTCAACGATTCTCTCGAAATTCTCGGAAAAATCCAAATTATGATAAGGAGGCCAGTTTGTAAGCTGTGGTGAATGAAATCATTTTTAGTTTTTATGGAAATTTTCCAGATCTGTTGCGATGATTCATAAAGATTTGATGAACTCGTATAATCATTACAAAAAATGTATTACTACAAGAAACGTCAAACTCAAAAAAAAATCACAACAGGAAAACTAAGTAACCGCAAAGGACTGAACTACAGCAAATGTTGAAAATGTCCTTCCCCAACTCTTATACAGGCTTCTGTTCTTCGTCTCATAAACGATCGACTTCTTTCAAACACTCCCGGAGTATTCCTAACTGTATCAAACGCGTCTATTATACGATTTCTCAGTTCTTCTACTGTGTTCACTGGCGTCGAGTATACTAGAGATTCCAGGTGGCCCCATAAAAAGAAATCTAAACTATTTGAGTCTGGGGACCTGGCGGGCCATGACTGAGGTCCCCTCCGTCCAATCCACCAGTTTTCATGATTATCGTCCAAATACTCCCTTGCCAAAACTGAAAAATGAGCAGGAGCACCGTCATGCATGAACCACATTTCTCTTCGTAGCATGAGAGGTATATCTTCCAATAACAAAAGCAAATCGTTTTCTAAAAAATGTCTGTATGATTGACCTTTCAGTCGACCTGGCAAGAAGGAAGGACCAATCAAATGATCGCCAATATTACCACCCCAAATATTTATTGAAAATTGCCTTTGAAAATGGGTTTCTACATATTCATGCGGATTCTCCTCAGCCCATATGTGTTCATTATGAAAATTTATAATTGAAGTCCTTGAGAAACAGGATTCATCAGTGAATAGAATTTGGCAAAATGAGGATTGTTCGATAGTCTATTGAGGTACCACTGACAAAAATTAATCCTCGGATGAAAATCTCGAGGCAGAAGAACATGCACCCTCTGAATGTGATAAGGATATAGCAGAGAATCTCGCAAGATCCGCCAAACAGCTTGATGACTTGCATTCAAAAGTACACAAATTTTTCTTGTACTGGTTCTTGGATGTTGTTCTATTTCGTTCATAACTGCCTCTTCGAGTTGTGGTGTTCTCACACTGCGTGGTCTATCGGCAATATTTTTTTTCGTGGAAAAAGATCCAGCTTCTGAAAGACGCCTATGAATATCAGAGAACATTCGATGATCTGGTATCCCTCTATTGGGATAGCGTTCCATGTAAGGACGCTTAGGTTCTCTTGAATTTCCATTTGCAAGACCATACATGAAATACATGTTAGTCATTTCGGAATTCGTGAAATTCGGCATGTTTTGATATTAAAATGTGTAGAGGTTTATATTTTCTGATCAAATATTGTTGTGACAGTCAGAAAAATCGTAATGAAAATAGAAGTCTACATTAAAATAAATAAATAGCCATAAATGCAACTACTTTTACTTTTCAGAACACAAACGTTCAATAATTTGATGTGTCAAAACTGACACTGAATAAAAACACCACAGCTTATTAACTTAATTTTATGATAATTTAGATATTTCCGAGGGTTTCGAGAGAATCGTTCAAAATTTTTATTCTCGAAATCGGTAGAAAATACGACAAAACTACAAGAGACCGAAAAGTTTAGTATAACAACAAAGCTTCTTTTTACATTTTTTCAAATTAACAGTTGCTCACAAAAAAAAAGTTCTTGAGGAAAACAGGTGACTGTGTTCCAGAAAAAATATCACCCTGTAGCGTTGCTATCAAAATTGCCAAGTCACGTGGTGAGAACTCTCAAATGTGATATTTATGCCAAATTTCAGTTGAATATCTTATAAAGTGTAGATACTATGAGAAAATAACTTTAAAAAAATTCAAACTTCAACACTCTGTATCTCGAAAACGAAACGTTTTCGACCCCATGTTTACGAAACTTTTTTTTCTCGAACCTACTCAAGGAATCTCCCCTTTTCGTTTGTACTTTCAATTAAGGAACAGCCTGTATATATATATATATATATATATATATATATATATATATATATATATATATATATATATATATATATATATATATATATATATATATATATATATATATATATATATATATATATATATATATATATATATATATGTCGAACTCGAGCAATAAGGTAATGTTATAGAAATATAGATTCCTATCTGTTTCCTGAATAAAGATATGGAACACCGCGCCACTGTTGCAGGACCGTGTGTATATATATATAAATATATATATATATATATATATATATATATATATATATATATATATATATATATATATATATATATATATATATATATATATATATATATATATATATATATATATATATATAAATATATATATATATATATATATAAATATATATATATATATATATATATATAAATATATATAAATATATATAAAAAAAAAAATATATATATATATATATATATATATATATATATATATATATATATATATATATATATATATATATATATATATATATATATATATATATATATATATATATATATATATATATATATATATATATATATATATATATATATATATATATATATATTATATATATATATATATATATAATATATATATATATATATATATATATATATATATATATATATATATATATATATATATATATATATATATATATATATATATATATATATATATATATATATATATATATATATATATATATATATATATATATATATATATATATATATATATATATATATATATGTATTTGAATATTTTGAGGTTGCAGTCAGAATAATTGTTGGGCTAGGTTAAAGAATACTCTTTGTCATATGGTCGAGCTTTCGGAAATGTTTATTTCCTTTATCAAGACATTAACGTTGAGGTTATATAAATTTTGAAAAAACACGTATAAAACGAAGAACAGAACGAGCTGATGGGTACAACTTCGTCACATAAGTAAAACTCCATTACAAGAATAAAAATCTAATTTTCAATAATCCGTACTTTCCCATCTTGCTATCTACAGGAAACCAGACTGGTTTCCTGTAGATAGACTGGGTTCTATGAACAACCCAAATACTCTATGAAATATAACCTACAGAATTGCTCCCTTGTCAAACTATTGTACAAGGTCTGGTTGGTCATATTTTTCAAGTTTAAGGGGAATTAGAGTTCCCTTTGAGGTTTTGGCATGTTCATTTTGTTGTTTTTTTGAGTCTTGTTCAGATGTTAGTTAAAAATTTTTATGTTAATGTTATAAGGTAATTTTTTTATAATTTTAGCATCCTGAAGAAGAACCGCTTATGGTTCGAAATATAGATGTATTGACGAATGACTTTCGTTTATTGATTGCCCTTTTAACTAATTGCCGAGATTTCAAAGAAAGTACAATTGATATAAATATATATATATATATATATATATATATAACTATATACTATATATATAACACATATTAATATACATATTTAAATATGCTAATATATTTATAGCAATTTCTTATTCAGCCCAAGAAACTTTTTTCCATTTCATCTGATTTGGAATGAGAAGTTCGCTGCAATCAAAATTCAGTCTTACATGAGAGGATATTGGGTACGTAAACGAGAAAATATACAAGAGGTTCGAAAATTCTGGAAGGTGAGTTATATTGAGTTATTTTTCTGTCATAAGTGACTGAACTTTCATCTCGTGTACGTTGAGAACAATGAATAATAATTTTCAGAAAACGCTATGAAAATCATTTTCATCTTCCTGTTTATGAGTTCAATTCCATCTAGAATTGTAACTATAAGAGTTCCAGACCACTTCAACTTATCTTCAAGCCAAAAATTTCTTTTCTGCGCATGCGCGTTTAACTTGAAATATAAGGTAAGAGAATACGTATGGGGACCCAGAGGACTGAAATTCTTTATGAGACCCTCAGAGACCCTCAGAGTCTTTATGTGGGGGGGGAGTCTTCTTGTGTGTTCAGGAGATTGAAATTATATGATTTATAGAAAAGTGGCCCCCGGGAACTGAAATTCTTTGGTATATAGGAGTTCTTACGGAGATATGTGGAGGTGGTCTTCGTAGATTTGGATATCACATTACATACATAGTTATTTAAAAAATAGTTATTTTCAAATAAGAAATTATCACACGTGTTCGTGTTAACAATTCATTTTCATTTCGAATTAAATAGGACTAGAACGAACAAAATGATATAATTTAACCCGAGGTCATCGGAGAGATATCAGATACGTCTTGTCGAACAAAATAAGGAAAATCATTAATTCATTTACGCTTTTTAAATTCCATTTAGTTACAGGGATGTCCACCGAATGAAATTTCAAATGCGTTATTACGTATTTTTCAATGAATAATTTATTTACTTAATGTACAGGAATGTCCACCGAATATAATTATATTTGAGTAAGTCATAAATGAACAGAGAACAGAAGTATTTATTGAACATTTGACCCCAATATATGAAAATTATTATATTAATTCATTATTATATTCTATTTATATGAAGAAAATATCGACTATTTGAGAGACCCTCAAAACTAGAGTGGGTAACAATTTATAGAAAAATACAAAAACTCATATATTCAACAAAAAAGTCTTTACAGAATATATCGTTTGACTCAAATGAAATTTGATAAAAAATGAACAGTCTCTTGTATTTGTTATAGAGAAAAAAAAACTGCGTTCTTCTACCCTTCATTGACTATTATAATACCCCAAACGGAGTTCGTTAGGGAGTAGAATGGTTTAAAAATTTTTGTGTGACTACTAGATTACAAAAACATCCCCTCTTTTCATGGAAAAATAATTTTATAAATACACAATTAATTTTTTGCATAATCATGAATATTGTTATCATAAACCGAACGATACAATGTTCATTGCGGTGAACAATTTTCTCCATAGAAATAACATCGAGATAACAGAATTACTGACCTCCATACAGTTTTCTCATAAATATATTTCACGATACAGTATCCAGATTTACATTCATTCCACATAGTCCAGTGGTCAATAGAAGGTCTATTCAAACGATTTCTCACCGAGTGAAAATTACGCATATACAAGTTTCTACAACTTTCACCTATC